>APFE030235116.1:46732-71579 GCA_000404065.3 Pinus taeda
TTATTTGTTTACACCCTTGTATGTATATAAGGTGACTTATGGAGTAAATATAAAAAATGTTTTATTTATTTACCATACATTTCATTTATTTATAATTTTATTAGTTTACCATACCTCTTTTATAAATATGGTATTTGGCCCATAGGATTCACTTAAATAAAACCTATTCTTGAAAATTAGGGCAAATGGAAGGTTGTAACTCCTAATTTCAAGGGCTAAATTTACCTTTTTTAACCTCTCCCTTAAAATAAGGTGGGCTATTTGAGGCCATTTGTAAAAATGTATTCGCCCACTAAAAATTTAAAACCCCTTAATTTTGCCAAAGGGCGAACATTCGCCCCTAACATTTTCCATGGCAGCACGTAGAGCTTCAACATCATATTATGTTTCTAGCCCAACATAGAGGTCAGTTGGGAGTTTTTTTTGTTTCTAGAGTTGTTGGAGCAACCACACTTGGTAGAAGTGTTGGATGCAGAACATTCCAAAGGTATAGGATTAGGTTCGAGTTGAAAATGGCAACAAGAAATGCTAGAAATAGAAGTGCTAAAAATAGCGCTGCTATAAACAACAGTTTGGGTACCAGTGCTAGATTGAGCAATAGGGAATGAAAAATGGAAGTGCTAAAAATAGCATTCTATTTTTAGTAGTTTGGGATGGATTCCTATTTTGGTCAGTCCCTAAACTAAAATAGGAAGTAAAATTTGAATTTGAACTTAACAACTATTTGAAAATAAATTAATTAACTCACCATGAGTTAATTAGTTGTGAAAAATCAAATATGAAGTCTATGTGAGGACATGCAATAGTTTCTCTATTAATTGAGGAATTTATCCATCAGTTACAAAGATAAGGATGAGTTCTAATTTGAGTTGTAATTAGTTGGCTTAGTTAACTGAGTCAAGCCTAGTTAGATTGATTTAAAGAGTTTTTTTAAATTAATGTGAGTTCAGTTAGTTAATGCATGCTTGCATATAAATGCTGCACTTCAAATAACTGAATATTCTCTCATGAATAATTCATGCATGTCAGTTCAAAAAGAGACCTAGTTGAGATTAGAGGAGCGACAATGTACTATCAATTGGAAGAACTTTTCCTATAAAGGAAACTCATCCATGTAGAAGGATTTATGTCCTTCAGGTTTGTGCAGTTATTTATGAGCGAAGTGAGTTCTGTGAGGTGGGAATTCACACATGTGGCTTCACTAGACCCCAAGGAAATTTGTGCAAAGAAATAGGAGGCTTGGAGGGCAAAGGAGAAAGTTTGAGAGAGGCCTTTGACTATCTATGAGCAGCAGAGGGATTGCAGAGAGAGTAGCACGGCTTGTGAGTTGATTCTTTTTGTAATCCAGACTATATTTCCACTTGTATGATAATACAGTGTTATGGTTTTGAGGCTGAGGCTTTCCCCAGGTTATTTATTTTGTGTTATGTGTGTTTGCTTCTCATTCTCAGTTATATCTGTTCTTGGTTGATACTACTCATATGTGATTAAGCAGATGCAAAGTTTATGGTAGAAGTAGATCTTGTATTGTGTTTTAGTATATTACATAATCTATTGATCTACATTGGGAATTTCTACAAATACATAAATGGGAAATAATACCTACTTAGGGTACAGAACCCCAATACACAGATTCAAAAGAAATTTTGCACCAGGAATAACATGCAACACCACACCTAATCTTTTATTCAATAACATGTAAATACAAAGCTTTGGCCCTCTCGGATCGATTACAACAATTTGTCTGACCGATGTTTCACTCTCAAAACCTATCTCTCTCTCAATATCTCGCTTACCCCCTCTCTTATTCCATTTCTCCTCTATCATTACATTTTTTCCTTTGTTTTATGGATCGAATCCTATCCTAACTACACTAACAACTCAATCTCTATTTTTATCAGTTTAAAAATTAAGTTCCTATTCTCAAGCTCTGATACACACCTATTCTAACAACTTATCTCTTGTTTTAAAAATAATACACTGATTCAATTATTACAATAATTGAGATAAATATCAATTTGAGAGATCGAACCCTCTCTACTAAACTAATTTTGACCACTCAGGTCAATGAAATTCATCTCATGTTAGCCACAACATGTGAACATACAATCACATTGCTGGCTAAGTCGGGATGCTTTTGCATTAGACTCCCAACGAAGAAAAGAATCATCCATTAGAATTTCAGGGTTTACTCCATACTTCTACAACTCTATTGATGTCAACCAACTAGCATCCTCTATTGGTTGTGCCTTCCATTTGACTAAATACTTAAAATAAACTTGTCCTCTAGTTCTTTTAGTGACTCCCTTCTCCAGAATAACTTCCACCTCTTTCTTGACTGTTTTAGGAATTTGTTCTTCCCAATGTATAGTCTGTTCTTCATCTTCTACAGGTTCATCCTGTATCTATGACTCTATCTCCTAGTATGGGTACAAATATCAACATTAAATATAGGCGAGATTCCAATCCCTTCTAGCAACTTAATTTCATAAGCCTTTGTTGAAAATTTTCTCACAATTCTACATGGACCTATCTTTTTCAATTTCAGTTTGTTATAAGTCCCAATAGGAAACCTTTCTTTCCTCAAGTGTACAATCACTAGATATCCCACTTGGAATTCTTTTTCTTTCCTCCTCATATCAACTCTTTGTTTTCATTTGCCACTACTTTCCTACAATCCGTCTTTCACATCTTCTTGTAGTCTCTACATTTGCTCTGCAAACTCTTCAGCCTTTGCACTTCTTGTCTCCTGTTTGCTCAAATTTTTGAGCTCATACACACCTCTTAGATTCATTCCAAAAACAATCTGAAATGGACTCATCCTAGTACTTTGGTTATGAGTTTCATTATAAGAAAACTCAACTTGATGAAGTGCTAAATCCCACTACTTAGGATTTTGGTACGCTAAAATTCTCAATAAGTTTCCCAACCTTCTGTTTACCACTTCGGTCTGTCCATCTGTTTGAGGGTGATATGATGAACTGAAACTAAGGTTGGTACCTAGTTTCTTCCAAAGAGTTCTCGAGAAGTTCCCAATAAAATTTGCATCCCTATCAGATAAAATACATATAGGCAATCCATGCAACGTTACAACTTTTGAAAAAAACAGATTAACAATATGTGTTGCATCACTATCCTTTTTGCATGCAATGAAATGTGCCATTTTGGAAAATTTATCTACCATAACATAAATAGAATCATTTCCTCTTTCAGTTCTAGATGATCCCAAAACAAAATCCTTACTAACTACATCCCATGGTCGGTCTGGTATCGGTAATGGCTGGTACAATCCTGTATTTTGTCTTCTCCCCTTAGCATGCTGACAGATCCTGCACTTCTCAACAAATTTCTCAACATTAGTTTTCATCTTTGGCCAGTAGTAAAAAGAATTTACCTGAGAAAAGGTTTTGTCTTGTCCAAAGTGCCCAGATAACCCTCCACTGTGTTTCCACTTGATCATGTTTTCCCTCATAGAAAATTTGGGAATGCACATTTTGTTACCTTTAAATAGTAATCCTCCTTGGATAAGATAGTCTAACCACTGGATTTTATTATGAACTCCTAGATTTTGTACAACTGGATAAATATCCTTAAATTATGCATCATCTTTATACATATCAACCATTTTTTCAAATCCTACAACACCAACTCTTAATTCTTGCACAATGAAACTTACCCTGCTTAAAACATCAATAACTTTGTTCAACTTACTACTTGTATGTATTATAAAAAAAAAGTGAAACTCTGCAAAACGTCTACCCATTTGACATGCTTTTGATTCAATTTTGGTTGATTGTTTATAAAATGCAATGCATGATTGTCAGATTATAATACAAACTCCTTTGTTAGCAAATATTGTCTCCATTTTTTTAAAGATTGCATAATAGCATAAAAAATTTATCATAAGAAGATTATTTCTTTTTAGCTTCATTTAGATTCTTACTAAATTATGCTATTGGTCTCTGTTCCTGACTTAAAATTGCTCCAATTGCAACTCCAGTAGCATGAGTTTCAACTTGAAAAACTTTTACAAAATTAGGCAAAGATAAAACTAGTTTTTCTTTAAATTTCTTCTTCAGAAACCTAAAATTTTGGTCTGATACTTCTGTCCACATGAATTACTGATTAGTCTCATTGATTGTTTCAATAATTGGTGCACAAATCTAACTAAAACTTCTGATAAATTTTCTATAAAAACTTGCAAGACCATGAAATCTTCTTACTAATGAACCTCATAAATGGGTAATTATATGGGCTCATTTTACCTCCTAACCTAGTCAAATCAACCATTCTCTTAGCTTATTGTATGAATTTCTGATTATATTTATGCTTATAGAGTGATTTGAGTTAGTTATGAGGCCATGTGGTCTAGCATGTGCTTAATGCAAATTATTGATGAATTTTGAGGTCAAAGTCAAGGATCCAGTGGACAAATGGTAGCAATAACTCAAAGTGGACAAAGGAGAGGACTTATAGGAGGGAATCCCCTTCATTTATTATTCCTCACTTTGAATTCCCCTTCATTCAGCTCAGAGTACAAGCAGCCGAATCATGCACTAGAAGGTAGCCGAGCAAGTGGAGGATGATTGATGATTATCTCGAGTTTTGGGAGAAAGCCTCCCTGATTTTAAAGAAGATATTAGTAGCTTCATTTGTATAAGTAGAGGGGCCTAGGGCCTCATTAGGGTTAGATTTTTGTTGGATTTTTTCTTATGTAAACCCTGCTCCAACTTCAAGCTTATTATTTTGTGACAGTTTCATGTAATCTTGCTATTGTTTTGATAATAAAGATGGAATCCTTTTTGAGCTAGCACTGAGTTACCTTAGAGGGCTGAAGCTCTTGGGTTAGGGCACAATCCAAGTAGCCAAGCTCCTCTTTAATTGTATTTTTATGTTTTATTTCAGTTTGTAGGTTAGGTTGTTGTTAGATGTATTCCTTTTTTGGTTAAGAATAGGTTGCTTTTGATGATTCGGTAGCTTTCTTCCATTTGTGATTTCTATAGCAGGTTAAATAGTGATAAACAAAGATTCAAAAGGCTAGAAATAGTTCCTTGGCCTCTCTTCCTCCCTTTGGGACCATGATTTGAGGCAAAGACCCTCTTGCTACCCCAAAAACACAGATTTTCCTCATTCATAAGACTTTTAGTGTTTACAACCTTTTAGTAGGTTAATAGTCTAGTTTTGCTTTGCTTCAGATCTTCCTTATCATGTTCACTTCCTAATTTGCAATAATTCTTTCATGTTTTACTTGCTTGCAGCATTTCTCAGCATTTCCTTCCATAGATCATAGTGTATATCATTTTAATGCAAAACTTTGTTTTTCCTAACTGCACTCATTTCATTGTTTGCTTGATCTTCTTGGTTAACTTCCAGTTCCTTTGTAGCAGATCTCTTCCAGTAGTAGGCCAACTTATCAACAATCACATCGTCCATCTGATCCATGCCCTATAAGTCTCCCAAACCTTACCTCAATTCTGCCTTAGTTTCCTGCATTTTCCATAGAACTTCTTCCTCTCTCCTTGAGCAAACCCAATCATCTTCCTCTCTCTTGGTGATTCTTGGTAGACCCTAGGAACCCTAACACCCCATTCCAAGCTTCATTCACCTTTTTCACCCACTCTGAAACCCTCAAAATAGTGAAAACTGCTCTCAGCCTCCTCCTGTAGGCCTCTTGTAGTTTCCCTATTTTCCTCGTGTAGATTTCTTGTGTCCTCTTGTAGATTTTCCTGTAGGCTTTCTTTTGAAGGTCGAGTGTGGAAAAGCCTCCAGAAGGCCACTTGAGACCTCCTAGGACCCATCCACACTTCCCTACATCCTCTCAAGTCCCAAAATCGCCCTTCAACACCACCTATTCGCTGCCACACTCACACACAATAAATTACATGCATGTCAAATCCACATAAAAATACATAAAAATCCAAAAATATGTTTTTTGCTTATTTACTTTTGGAAATAGCTTAGCTAGATGTTGTTTACTTCATTGAGTAGGTAATGGCATTCCTTTCATGGTTTTCATCATGCTTTCTGCAAAAGTAGGATTAGTTGGTTAATTAGGGTTTACTAGGTTTGCTTGACATTTCAGTCTTTCTCCTTTCTGCAATTAGAATAACATCTATATAGTAATATTTCTTTCCTTTCATCACATATAGAGCTTCTTCTGGAGTCCATAGAAGTTGGCTTGAGCTCCTAGTGATCTTGCATCAGCTGACCAAGTGACAACCTGCAGTAAGAACTAGTACTTGTGCATACAACACCGCCACTTCCAAGTTTGTTACGAACTACCAGGTTGATAAGAGTAAAGTAGGTAGCCCAAGAGTTACAGCATTATTGCTGCAATACTGGTACACACCACTTTTTGGTGCTATTTCCAGGGAAGCATTAGAGTATTATGTGATTACTACTTTCCTCTATTTTCTATTACAACATTCAGATAATAGTTTATTTCAGCAAAAGTAGACTAGTCCTTTATTTTCCTTCAGTTCTAGATTTCCTTGCTTTCCTTTTAAATTCTACAAATTTCATTTCAGTAAGAGTAGAATAGTCATTCATTTTCCTTCAGTTCTGCATTTCCTTGTTTTCCTCTTCAATTCTACAAATTTCATTTCAGCAAGTTCATTTCAGTTAGTTGCAAATTGTGTTGTTCAATCACAATTTCAGTTTTTGTAGGTACTGTCAGTGTGTGGAAAAAGAAACAAAAACCAACCAAAAAAGATTTCCTTTCCTGCCTCATAGGGATAGAGATAACTCAGGAAAATTTTTTCCCAACACCCCCACTACCTCACACAACCAGCCTTCTCTCTTCTTCGATGACTGTGATCAAGAAGAACCCTTAGGTGAACAACAAGACATATTTGAAGAACTTATAGGGGAAGAAGAAGAAGAAAGCATTCCTTTGGAGCCAATGGCTAAAAAGAGAAATGCTAGGGGGAATGGAGAGAGAATAGATAGAGGGTACCTTTCCCATTCTAGAGAACAATGGGGACACCAAAATGAAGAATATAAGCCCTTCTGTCCTACCTCATTTCCATGGTCTAATTATAGGAGATCTTGACACCTTTTTGCTGGATTTTGTTGTCATCTATCGAACCTATGACTATGCAAAAAATGAGAAAAAGTTGAAACTATTCCCTTCTACTCTCAATGATGCAACACTACAACAAGTATTGAGACTATTGTAGGTCAAAAGATACTAAAGAAGAAATTTTCTAAATGACCATAGGAAGTGATGAGTCCTTGGAAGACTATGAAGAGAGGTTCCAACTCAGTTACAAAAGGGTCGGGTGTACACTTGACCCTGAATCTCTGAAGTTGATCCTGCTTAGGGGAATTCAGGAATATCTTTTAGACACCCTCCATCTACTGGTCGGGGGAGACATCTACCAACTATCCTATGAGGACATAAAGACTATTTTTAGAAACCATTCTAGAGCAACCAAAAAGAAAGGTAGGGGGACTCAACCCATAGCCAACACCTCTTCCTCTAACTCATCCATTAAAGGAGAAATTGGAAACATGCTGGAAGACTTCAAGAGTGAGATGTTGCAGACTTTTTCCATGCAAATGGATACCTTACATATCAAAAGGAAACAAGAGGAAGCAGAGAGGGCTTTGGACATTTTTTTGCCTTAGATGCACTAGGAGGCATCCTAGGAATCAATGCCCATTGAACTCTATAGAGATTTGTTCACTCTATGAAGAAAATCATTCTACATATAAGTTCCCTTCCTTTCCTAGACTTAAAGTTGTATATCAAGGAGCTAAGGGAGTCACTTAACAACTCTATTACATAAACCAAAGGAGGTTGCATTGACCTAGACCATACTAGCAGGGGATGCAAGGGACATCTCAGGCATAATACAACCCCAACCAAGTCATTTCCATACCTTCTTGGGTCTTTCTCCACGCCCCCTCCTTGGTCCTTCACATCTAAATATCATGCCCAACCAACCACCCATTCATTTCAATCCTATGCTTAGCCACAACCTCAGTGGAATGCATCTCATTAGGGGTGGAGGCCCCAATACAACTCTCTTCCTGCTCTTTTGCCTCCACCACCTGCCCCACTACAACCGTTACCCCCTACTCCACCAGAGAAATTCCAAATGCTTTCCCAGCCAAATCTAAACCTGAACAATAGACATGCTTAGCAAGTGTATAGTGGGGAACTATCATGCCCAACTTATGCTGTGGAGATTCAGGAAATTAACTTGTGATCTGGGAAATTTCTCCCAGATAGCCAACCTCCACCCAGGGAGGTTGAGGAAGATAAAGAGGAAACCGAACCTAAAGTAATTTCACCCTTTCCTGAGAGACTATCCATGACAATTTAGCCTACCCTAGAATAAATTGAACTCTTGGGAGAATTGAAACATTTATGTGTGAAGATACCACTTCTCCAAGCCATAAAAGATGTGCCTATCTACAATAGGTTGATCAAAGAGAAGTGCTTTAGTCATCCAGGAAGGCACAAGAGAGATGCCCCAACCATCAATGTCATAGGACAACTGCCAAACCTAATGTTAAGGCAGGTAATCTGTCTAAAATATCTTGACCCTGGAAGCCTAGTAGTTGATGTCCACATCAATGGCACCATGATCCCACATACCTTGATTAATCTGGGAGCTCCCATTAATGTGATGACAAAGGACGCAATGCTCAAACTTAACCTATAGGGCTCCTTGAGGGAGACCATGAACATGCTACAACTAGCAGACCGCTCCACTGTGACCCCTGAGGGGATTGTGGAAGATGTGATGGTCTCCATTAATTCTTGGGAGTACCCTGCTGATTTCTTAGTTCTCCAGCCAAAGGCAAAGCTCACTAGGTATCCTCTCATTTTGGGAAGACCCTGGTTGGCTACCACTAATGCCTACATCAGCTATCGAGCTGGGAACATGAAAATAAAGAAAGGACACATGTCCAAGAAGTTAATCCTATATCCTCCTTCCAAACCCTTGCTAGAACATGATCTACCTCTCTAGTTGGAGGAGGAAGATGAGGATGAAGTCTATTCTGCATTGCTTTGAGAACTGGAAATCACCATGGGGAGAAACATCAAGATGAGGATGATATGATTGAAAATTTGATTTAGAATCCACACCCCAGTGTATCACCATTAGAGGACATATTAAGAGAAACCCAAAACAACCCCTCAACTGATCTCTGTGAGGCAAACTCCACTTCTCTCTGTGTTAATAATATAGAGTTCGGGACAGAAAGAACCATGAAAATCAATCCATCCCTATCCACTTCCCAAGAGAAGGAGCTGTGCATCCTACTGAGAAAACACCTAGGTGCCTTCACCTAGAGTTATAAGGAGATGAAGGGAGTACACCCTTCAGTATGTACTCATCATATATACATTAAGGAGGATTGCAATCCAGTCAGGCAACCTCAAAGTAGGGAATCCAACACTTAAAGATATTGTTAAGGAAGAACTGTAGAAGTTGTTTGATGTAGGATTCATATATCCCATCTCTGGTAGTGAATGGGTCTCTCCCTTGATTCTAGTGCCAAAGAAAAATGGTAAGTGGAGAATCTGTGTCGACTATCAGGAATTGAGCAAAGCCACTAAAAAATACCTTTTTCCTTTACCTTTCATAGATCACGTGTTAGACGGTCTGGCAAGGAAAAAGTTTTTCTCCTTCCTAGATGGGTTTAGCAGGTAAAATCAGATTCAAATTAGCCCAGAAAACCAAGATAAGACCACTTTCACTTGTCCTTGGGGTAATTTTGCATACCGGGTACTTCCTTTTGGTTTATGCAATGCTTTAGCGACATTCCAAAGAGTGGTATTGAGTATATTTCCTGAATTAGTTCATGATGTAGTAGAGATATATATGGATGACTTTACTCCTTATGGTTCTGACCTTCAGGAAGCTTTATCTAACCTAGGAAAAGTTCTAGACAAGTGTATTGAGATGAACCTATCCCTCAATTCGGAAAAATGTGAATTTTTTATGACTGAAGGGACAATGTTAGGTCATGCAATATCTCAGCAAGGACTATAGGTGGACCCCAAAAAAATTTCCATCATCCAAAGGGTACCATCTCCTCAAAAGGTGAGAGATGTTAGAAGTTTCCTAGGCTTAGCTGGATATTACAGAAGATTCATTAAATATTTCAGCAAGCTAGCCTCTCCTTTGTTTGGCCTCTTAGGCAAAGATGTTGAGTTCATATGGTCAGAAAACTGTTAAAAAGCCCTAGACACTTTGAAGAGAATGTTAGTGACTACCCCAATTATGAGAGGCCCAAGTTGGGCCCTACCTTTCCACATTCACACAGATGCCTCAAACAAAGCAATAGGAGCAGCCTTAGGAAAAATTGATGAAAGGTTGCCTTATGTCATATTCTTTATAAGCAAAAACTTTTCAAAGGAAGAATTAAACTATGCAATGACCGAGAAGGAACTCCTACTTGTCGTGCATTCCTCAAACAAATTCAGACATTATATCATAGGTTATCAAACTTTTTTGCACACTGATCATGCTACAATTAGGTATTTAATGAACAAATCAGATGTAAATTCTCACATTATTAGATGGTTTCTTTTACTGCAGCAGTTTGATTTGACCATTATTGATAAGCCTGGTAAAGAAAATGTTGTTGCTGACTTTTTGTCTAGAGTAAATTTGCCTGCAGGTGAAGAAGGAGCGGTGGATGACCATATGCTAGAGGAACATTTGTTTGCTATCCCAATACTCTCTCCATGGTTTGCTTATATCGCAAACTACCTCATTTTAACACAGTTCCCACCACATCTGTCCTCAAAATAGAAGAGCAAGATAGTAAGGAAAAGCACCCCTTTCACCTAGATTGGGGGCAATCTCTTCAAACTTGGCCCAAATCAGATCTTGAGAATATGTGTCAGGGAGGAGGAATTGTTTGACATCCTCCTGACCTATCATGACGGGCCTTGTGGGGGTCATTTTGCAACAAAAATAACTACCTTCAAGATATTTCAAGGAGGCTACTACTAGCCCACTCTTCATTAGGATGTGAGGAGATATACCAGCGAGTGTGATTGGTGTCAGAGAATGGGGAAACCTACTCCAAAGGATGAGATGCCCATGCAACCTCAAATGACCTTTGAGCCATTTGAGAAGTGGGGCATGGACTTTATCAGCCCTCCTTCAAAGTAGAAACAATACATCATTGTGTGCATCGATTACCTAACAAAGTGAGCAGAGAAAAAAGCAATCAAAGAAGTGACAGAGGAAAAAGTAGTTGAGTTTATGAGAGAAAACATATTCTACAAGTTCGAGTATCCAAGAGAGTTGGTCACAGATCAAGGCATTCAGTTCACTTCCAATTTGATTGAAGACCTGCTCACACATCATAGAATCAAGCACCGGACTTCCACCCCTTACCATTCACAAGCCAATGGGTAGGTGGAGGTCACTAATAGAGAATTGGAAGGGATCGTGACCAGGGTAGTGAGCAGCAACAGAAAAGACTGGGCGAACATATTGGTTGAGGCCACTTGGGCCTACAACACAACATGGAAGACCACCACAGGGTTCACACCCTATGAACTGGTCTATGGGAAGAAGGATTTGTTGTCAATAGAATTTGAATTCAATACCCTAAGGATGGTAGCTCAGTTGGAGCTAGACCTCAACCATGCACAAAAGGAAATATTACTTCAGCTCGATGGATTGGATGAACACAGATTGTAGGGCTTTCTCCATACAGAGGTAGTTTAGCTTCAGAGAAAGATATGGCATGAAAAAAATATCAAGAAGAAACAATTCCAAGAGGGAGATTGGGCACTACTCTATGATTCAAGATACAAAGATTTCAAAGGCAAACCGAGGACAAGATGGATGGGACCCTACACTGTGGAGAAATGCAATGACAATGGTTCAGTTTTGATCAGAACCATTAATGATGAAGCCATCCCCATGCTTGTCAATAGACATCAGTTAAAAGTATACAAGAAACCCCTCTCCAAGTGAGATTTCATTGAATATTTGAATAAGATAGTGATGGTAGTGGAGCATTTCTTAGCCTCCAGTTCACTTACTCACTGAAGTGAAAGAGAAATAGAAAATAAGGACTTAAGTGAAAACCTCCATGAGGCGCTTGAGTCCCATCACTGGGTTGAAAATATCTTCCGAGGTGGCCTAGTGATGTCAAAATAAAAGAGGAAAAAAGAATAATATCCCTAGGTGAAAACCTCCCTTGAAGGTGCCAAGGGTAGGCAATTAGGGTGAAAACCTCCCTAAGGCACCCTAGTTGTCTTAAAAAAAAGGAAAACAAGAAAATGAATTTTCATTTTCATTGCAGGTTTGTAGGAGGACTACAGGAAGCAAAAGAAGGTGCCAAGGGAACCCTGACACCCACACCAGCACCTATCCTACCTTCTTCATACTTTTCTCCATCATATTTTGCATTTCTTTCACCCCACTGTGCTTCTTTTTCAAAAACTGTGTTTTCTATGGGAGGCTCTATGTTTTCTACAGGAGGCTCCTGTAGGAATTTCAGAGGGCCAAAAATGGATATAAAAGGCAGTTTGAGGGATATGGAAGCATCATGAAGAACCTATAAACCCTCCTACAGTCTTCAAACCTCCTTGCCATCATTTCCAAGCCTGCATCACACCCCAAGAATCATTTTTCTTCCTGTTCAAGAAAAACACAGAAAAAATGGTTTTTCAGTAAAAGAAAAAAAAACAAAAATAAGAGAGGAAGGAACACCATCCACCTCACCTGAAGCCTACATATTACCTCTCCATATTCATCTATACCTATGGAATCATCCTTGAGCTCCAAGCACAAGAAGAAGTTGAAATTTCAAGGGGAGAAGTAGTTGCAGGAGCTCCCGTAGGAATTCCTATAGCAGCTAATCCCATCAAAACCCAGCACCAACAGCAAGAGAATGCACACCTGAAGGTTGAAAAGGAACCTGAAGCTCACACTCAACCAGAGAAGAACTTGCACAAGACACAACCACACATTAGTGAGAAGACAACATGCATCAAAATAAATAAAGGAATGGAATAGAGAGAGCCACAACACCTCATAGCAAATACATTCGGATCACATGTAAGTAATTAACTTGCTCCTGTATTTTCATTTGTGTAACTAGAAGTCATGCAAAAGCAACAAGATGGTTGAGGTTAAATGAGGGAAAGGTGGGTAGTTAACTTGGCCACCTTCATCTAGTTGACTCCACTCATCTGAGATGTCACCCACATGTGTGCACATCCAACTCAAGAAAGATCTCAAGGATAGGTAGTGGAGGAAGTGTGAACTCTGATGCAATAATGAGGGGTGATTATGAGGAGGGGCCATGATGACAAGGTAGGTTAGGACCGACGGTCCGAATATTTCCAACGTATACCTTGCCAACTCACCCCCCATCACTAGAAATATCCATAAAGGGTAATAAGTACTCCTCCTCGAGCATTCTTACCACCTTTTCCTTCATTCTCTCCTCGTAACTCAACTATAGCAGTCTCCTTGTGCCCCCACAACCTCGTAACCATCATCCTCCATCAATCTCTCCCACATTCTTGCTCTCGGCGTTTTCTATAGGGGCACCTACAGGTTCTACAAGAGCACCTATAGAAATTCTATAGGAGGGACAACATGCTTCTATAGGAGGGGTAATGAGTTGTTTTGAAGGGAGAAAACACGAGTTTTAGCACAATTTTAGGTTTGAGGATGTAGGTTCTATGTATGCCCCTATTGAATATGAATATATACAAGAAGTGGTTTCAATTTGAGGAGGAAA
Organism: Pinus taeda; assembly: GCA_000404065.3. NCBI lineage: Eukaryota > Viridiplantae > Streptophyta > Pinopsida > Pinales > Pinaceae > Pinus > Pinus taeda. Next base: position 60,470 of record APFE030235116.1, read on the forward strand.
TAAAGTCTTTAGGGGAGGAGAAAATACATAAAACAAATATTGTTTATTTAAAAAAAAAAACATAGTCTCCTCTGTTTCTCTATTTTTCTCAAAACTTGTGTCTCCATCTCCACATTTGGTTTCCCAAAAGAGTATAAACAAAATTATAGGATATTTTATGAGAAAGGAGCCCACCAGCTCCACAAGTGGTGGACATCTTCACAAGGGCAAATTGGATGAATTTCTTTGAGAAATTCCAAGGGTTTGATGAGGAAATTGCCCAAGAGTTTTCTCTCTCTCTGGTACCCCACAAAAGAACTCATGCCACTATCACCTTTAGAGGTCTTTCCATGGATATAACCCATGAATTTATCCGTAGGGTCACTACCCTTCCTCTTGGGTTGCCTTGGAGTAAGGAAGAGAAACTAATTGGCCACGCTGCCAAGAAAAACTTTTTCCAAAACAATGAAACCCTTGTAGAGGATAAAAATGGCATTAGAAGGGATAGCATACCATATCCTTGGGATGAGATTAGTTATAAAATAATCAAATTTTATTTTCTGTGAGGGGAGGTACAACATTGTTTATGGTTATCACTTTATAATCCTCCATGAATTAAGGGATGGCATGGACACTCCAACACCTTAGAAGGTCAGTATCCCCTACTTCCTCCTGCAGTCCCTCATTGACTCTAGAACTACGGTTCAATCAGGAAATTTAGAGTAGCTAGCTCACCACAAGTTAATCAAAATTCTAGTGGAAGAATCCCTCCATACCTTTACACTCCCTATAGCATGGGAATTTTTCCGAAACATGACAACTGAGGATGAAATAAAGGCCTTAACCTATGATGTCAGTCCTACTGGCAGTGAGGAGGAAGAATAGTAAGAGGGAGAATGTGAAGCCACTGATGACATAGAAGAACAAGGAAGGAATGAGGATGGAACTGAAATAGAGGAGGAGAAAGATGAAGAAACAAAGCAGGAAGAAACAGAGCAAAATGAGACAAAAGGAGGAGAAAAAGAGGCAGAAAAGGCAGAACAAGGAAAAGGATCCCCTGATACTATGGAAAGGGAGGCAACAACTTCTCTCACTACCCTCAGTACACCAATCAAGCTAAAGCAAAAGAGGAAAATAGAAGCCTCCATGTATTTTAGGGCTAGGAAGAGTAGAAGAATCAAAACAGGAAAACCTCAGCCTTCTTAAAAAATGCCAATTACAATTGAAGATTCACCCTCTAACAAGGGGAAAAAATCCCTTTCCAAGACAGCTATCACATATGAAAGGGGGACTCCTAGATCTTCCACATGGAAGGAAAAGGTAACATGACCCAAAAATATTCCTACATGAGGCTCAAACAGTTCTACAGGAGACACTGTTAAAACTACAAGAGACACAAAAGCTTGAGGAAAGGATGGAAGGATAGCCACAAGTAAAGGAGGAAGCAACAGAGCTACAAGAACCTTATCCCTAGCCTAGTCTTGCCTCCTATTACAATCTACCTGAGGGAGGAAGGATAATGCCACAAAAAATTGCAATTCCACTATTCTTTGAATTAGAGAAAGAAAGAATAAGAACACATAGGTGGATGAAAATATCTAAATCCAGAGGAGTTGAGAATGTTGGCCATATGGAAAAATAACTCAGAGAAATGGGCAGAGAGCTGAGTGCTCTCAGAAACAGGGAAGCAATTACAAGAAGCCACCTTGAACCTAAAAATGAAATGTTAAGGAGGTAGCTGCAAGAGAAAGAGACTCAGCTAGCATGCATGGCCAAATTATCCATGGAGGCATTGCAATGTAGAACACTAGCAAAATCCTATGGCCTCTATCTCAAGGACCAATGGTTACAATTCCAGATAAAGACTTTGGAACAAAGAGGCACAATGCCTTTCCAAGATTACAGGCAGTTTATGGATCTGTGTGACCAAAGCACATAAGAGGATAAGGAAAAGATGGCAGAATTCTACCTACATAACATGTCCCTCACATACATGAATGTGTGGGACCCCAATGCCAAGCTAGGGGACCTGCAAATAATGGCCATGGCCTCATGGATGAACCGTGAAGAGTTGAGGGCAGCAGAAATAAAAAGATTGATGATAAAAGAGAAAAATGAGCCATTAATGATTAGAGTCGAGCCATCAGATCACATGGCACTCATCAGCACACACAACCTGCTTGCCTATGAGCATTAGATTGCCCCTACATATCTATACAATTAGACACAAGCCATTGCACACTTTGAGGATATGCAAAGGCTACTTGGGGATGTCTATGTGCATGCACGCATGAGGAGATGGAATACCTTACCACAAAGTCTACAAATCATGGAATATCATTCCCCCATGAGGCTAAAGGAGGCATTAAAAAGAGTGCCATTGTATAAGCACTCCATGCAGAGGCTGAAGGTTAGCTGGATTGGCCTCAAACTGAGTCCCCCACTATTGTTAGGCATGCTGGAAGGCAGGAGAGAAGAAAAAGAGGAGGAGCTATGGGAAGAGATAGACAGGAAGGAAGGATTCTATGGCAAAGAAGAGTAGACCACATTAGAAACTTGGGATGCTAGGGAGGCCACCAGGGCCATAAAAGATGAGGAGATTAACTAATTTTCTAAAAGGATGAGCAACGCCTTCAGTAGGTGGGTGATGATGAGCCTCATAAATGGGTAATTATATGGGCTCATTTTACCTCATAATCTATTCAAATCAACCATTCTCTTAGCTTATTATATGATTTTTTTATTATATTTATGCTTATAGAGTGAGTTGAGTTAGTTATGAGGCCATGTGGTCTAACATGTGTTTAATGCAGATTATTGATGAATTTTGAGGTCAAAGTCAAGGATCCAATGGATAAGTGGTAGAAATAACTCAAAGTGGACAAAGGAGAGGAATTATAGGAGGGAATTCCCCTCATTTATTACTCCTCACTTCAAATTCCCCTTCATTCAGCTCAGAGTACAAGCAGCTGAATCATGCACTAGAAGGCAATCGAGCAAGTGGAGGATGATTGATGTTTATCTCAAGTTTTGGGAGCCAACGCTCCCTGATTTTAAGGAAGTTGTTGGTAGCTTCATTTTTATAACTAGAGAGGCCTAGGGCCTCACTAGGGTTGGATTTTTGCTTATGTAAACTCTACTCCAACTTTGAGCTTATTATTTTGTGACAGTTTCATGTAATCTTGCTATTGTTTCGATAATAAAGATGGAATCCTTTTTGAGCCAGCACTGAGTTACCTCATAGGGCTGAAGCTCTTGGGTCAGGGCCCAATCCAAGTAGCCAAGCTCCTCTTTACTTGTATTTGTATGTTTTATTTCAGTTTGTACGTTAGGTTTGTGTTAGATGTATTTCTTTTCTGGTTAAGCATAGGTTGCTTTTCATGATTCAATAGTTTTCTTCCATTTTTTCTTTCTATAACAGGTTAAATAGTGATCAACAAAGATTCAAAAGGCTAGCAATAGTGCCTTAGCCTCTCTTCCTCCCTTTGGGACCACGATTTGAGGCAAAGACCCTCTTGCTGCCCCAAAAACACAAATTTTCCTCATTCATAGGACTTCTAGTGTTTACAACTTATTAGTAGGTTAATAGTCTAGTTTTGCTTTGCTTCAGATCTTCCTTATCATGTTCACTTCCTGATTTGCAATAGTTCTTTCATGCTTTCCTTCCTTGCAACATTTCTCAACATTTCCTTCCATAGATCATAGTGTAGATCATTTTAATGTAAAACTTTGTTTTTCCTAAATGCACTCATTTCATTGTTTGCTTGATCTTCTAGGTTAATGTTAGTTCCTTTACAACAGATCTCTTTCAAGAGTAGGCTAGCTTATTAGAAAGCACATCCTCCATCTGATCCATGCCCTATAAGTCTCCCAAACCTCACCTCAATTCTGCCTTAGGTTCCTACATTTTCCATAGAACTTCTTCCTCTCTCCTTGAGAAAACCCAATCATCTTCCTCTCTCCTGGTGATTATTGGTACAACCTAGGCACCATAAGGCCCTAATCCAACCTTCATCCACCTTTTCCACCCACTCTCACACCCTAAAAATAGTGAAAAATTCTCTCAGCCTCCTCCTGTAGGCCTCCTGTAGTTGTCCTATTTTCCTCTTGTAGATTTCCTGTGTCCTCTTATAGATTTTCCTGTAGGCTTTATTTTGAAGGCCGAGTGTGGGAAAATCCTCTATAAGGCCATGTGAGACCTCCTAGGATCCATCCACACCCTCCTACATCCTATCAAGTCCCAAAACCACCCTTCAACGCCACCTATTTACTGCCACACTCACACACAATAAATTACATGCATGTCAAATTCACATAAAAATCCAAAAATGTGTTTTTTGCTTATTTACTTCCAGAAATAGCTTAGCTAGATTTTGTTTACTTCTTTGAGTAGGTAATGGCATTCCTTTCATGGTTTTCATCGTGCTTTAAGCAAAAGTAGGATTAGTTGGTTAATTACGGTTTACTAGGTTTTCTTTACATTTCAATATTTCTCCTTTTTGCAGTTATAATAGCATCTGTAGAGTAATATTTTTTTCCTTTCATCACATATAGAGCTTCTTTTGGAATCCATAGAAGTTGGCTTGAGCTCCTAGTGATCTTGCGCTGGCTGACCAAGTGACAACCTGCAATAAGAACTAGTACTTGTGCATACAACACTGCCACTTCCAAGTTTGTTACGAACTACCGGGTTGATAAGAGCAAAGTAGGCAACCCAAGAGTTGCAAGATTATTGCTGCAATACAGGTGCTCACCACTTACCTCAAATATGTGTCTTGGAATAGGCTAGTTCCAAATTTTTTGGACTTTCTTTGGGTCCATTTTAAGGCCTTCTTTAGAAACTACAAACCCCAACTAGATTAATTCTTCTTTCATGAAACCACATTTCTCCAGATTTATCAGTAGTTTCTCTTTCTGGAAAGTTCTTAGAACCAAATTAAGATGCTCCAAATGGTCCTCTTTGCTTCGACTGAAAACTAGAATATCATCAAAGTAAAGAATGAAAAACTTGAGTACATAGTCCTTCAAGACTTCACTCATCAACCTCATGAATGTGTTGGGTGCATTAGTGAGTCCAAAAGGCATTACTAACCACTCATACAACCCACTGTTTGTTTTAAATGGAGTCCTCCATTCATCTCCTTCTCAAATGCTTATTTGATGGTATCCACTCTTCAGATCTATCTTAGTAAAATAATTTGATCCACTTAAACAATCCATAAAATCATCCATTCGTGGTAAAGTAAAACGATACCTGATTGTGATTTTGTTGATGGCTCTGGAGTCTGTGCACATGCACCACTCACCACCTCTTTTTGAGCTCAACACTATTGACACAACACATGGACTAAGAATCTCTCTAATCAACCCCTTATCCAACAACTCCTGCACTTGTCTCCCAACTTTTGCATTCTCTTGAGGAGTCAGTTTGTATGCTGCTTTGTTTGGCAAACTTGCTCCAGGTATCAAATCAATATGATGACTAATACTCTTGACTGGTGGCAATGCATTTGGCAACTCATCCACAATAATATAAGCAAAATCATTCAATTTTTTTTTGGTTTCTTCAGGTAAATCATCCAAGTTTGTAGAGGTCAAAATTACATTAGGTCTCCCTATGACAACAAAATGAATTTCTTCACCTTTTCCAACTTCTTGCATCAACTCCTTTCCACTCATCAACATAACACTATTTACAATTGTTCCTTTGTCTACTCCATCCTTTAATGGAAGCAATGTATGCTTCATTCCATCCTTCTCCAAGGTATAGGTGTTTTTTCTACCATCATGAATGGATTTTATATCAAAGTGCCAAGGTCTTCCCAACAATAAATGGCATACATCCATTGGCATTACATCACATAATACCACATCCTTATAAGTATCAATTTGGATTTCTACTTTGCATTGTTGTGTCATAATAAGCTGATGTCCTTTTTGCAGCCATGACACTTTGTAAGGATTAGGGCGTATTGTTTTTACTAATCCCAACTTGTGCACCATTTCTATAGAAAAAGGTTATTAGTGCTTCCACTTTCAATTATCACTTTACATCATTTTCCTTTGGACTTGCATGCAGTTCTAAATAGGTTCTTTCTTTGAGATGGTTCTCCTGTCTCTTTCTCCGCTTTAAGCAATACTCTTTTCAATAACAAAGATTCTCCTACTTCGGGTGATTCTTCCTTATTTGTAATTTGAGGTTTTTCTTATTGTGCCTTAGCCACATTCACATTCCGCTGATTTTTTTCTTTATTATGAGGACAGTCCCATGATCCATGTCCCCATTCACCACATGTATAACACCGAATTTCTCTTCCTCGGCCTCTTCCTCTAGGTGCAAATCTTCCTCTACTAAAGTCTCCTCTTTGTGGTGGTCTACTACCTGAACCTCTTGTTTCACCCTGAGGGTGCTGAAATCTTGATCTGGCAGTTCTTTTACCTCTTGCTGAACTTTTCCCTCTGTTCCTCTGATTTTGTTTCCTTAACATCTTCTCCTCTACTTTCAAAGTTTCTTGGTAGGCATCTTCAATTTTCTTCAGACTCAACAAGTTGATTTCATCTTATATGTCATACCTCAAGCCATTGATGTATCTAGCTACCTTTATACGTCATCCTCTGCATGTCCTACTCTAATGCTCAACTTATAAAATTACTTTGTATATTCTTTGACAATAATACCTTTTTGTCTCAAAATTTTCAATTATCAAAAATTATTTAACTAATAATATTTTGGCATAAATTTAGCTTTCAATATACTCACATTTTATCCCGTTGTTTGATCTTGGACATCCCTTTCCTTGCTCTGGATGTTTGTAGTTCATTCCACCAAATAGCCACATGACCCTTCAATCTGGTAACTACAAATTTCACCTTCTTTTTTCATCAACATCCTCATAGTTGAAATACTTGTCCAATGAATTAATCCAATCCATCAACTCTTCTACATTGAGATTCTCATGATACAAAGGTATTTCCACATTTGGTATTCCACTTGATTTGGCCAATATATTGAAAACTTTGGTAGCTTCTCTTTCATCTTCTTCTTCTTCCTCAGAAGATTTATCTGTAGCAATAGCATTTCCTTCATCAGGTTCTCTCCTTTGATCAGTTTCCGTTGTCTCCATACTTGTGTGCAAGTTTCGAATCTCTTCTAGCAAAACTGCATTCACTACAAGTCTCCTCCGACCTATGCCAGCTCCTCTCCTAGGTGGCATGTTTACTGTAGCAGACTTAATCTTTGGGGTTTGATACCAAATGATGTGGTAAATACCAAAATTGATGTGATAGTATACAATTAGACTAATGGTTCACTTAAAAACTAATCAGCTATGCATTAAACATATTGTATATGTGTATTCTTCCCGAGGATCCCACTGAGTTGATCAATAACCATCGGTCCCACTTTGAATTCTTACTCCTTGAGTGCTTCGATATCCACCATTGATTTGACTCCTTCAAATCCATCGAATATTGCGTCGTATCATGTGCCAACTAGCTAGATGATCTCCATCATCGATCTATCCCATTCGATCTAATGGTTATTGCACAATCTCGCATATTATTGCACGACTGATATCAAGTTGAGAATGCATGAGAAAAGTGGTTTTCGTGGGCTACATGTCACTAGCTTAGGTAAATCATGCAAATTGGGAAAATACTATTTACCACTTATTTTCCACGCGATATACCACTTATTGTTTTCCGAATACTACCCATGTGCTTAATACATAACCTTTAATAAATATGCTTAATAATATTTAGCACCTAATATCAGTGTTAACCCTTAATGCTATTTGGCTATAATTATAAATGAAATACATAAATGGGAAATAATACCCAATTAGGGTACAAAACACCGATACACAGATTCAAGAGAAATTCTACACTAGGAATAACACGCAACACCACACTTAATCCTTTATTCAATAACATAGAAATATAGATTCTTGGCCCTCTCGACTTGATTACAACATTTTTTCTGACCTCTATTTCACTCTCAAACCCTATCTCTCTTTCATCCTCTCGCTTACTCGCTCTCTTATTCCATTTTTCCTCTATCATTACATTTTTTCCTTTCTTTTATGGATCTAATCCTATCCTAACTGCACTGACAACTCAATCTCTATTTTTATCAATTTAACAATTAAATTCTTATTCTCAAGCTCTGATACACACCTATTCTAAAAAATTATCTCTCGTTCTAAAAATAATACAATGATTCAATTAGTAGAATAATTGAGATAAAGATCAATTCAAGAGATCCAACCCTCTCTACTAGACTAATTTTGACCACTCAAGTCAATGAAATTCATCTCATTTTAGCCAGAACATGTGAACATACAATCACATTGTTGGCTAAGTCTAGATGCTCCTGCATCATTGAGGGACATTATTCTGTATGGTTGCAGTCGTAGAAATAACTTGTCACCTACATCAAAACTCGTTTCGCTGTGATGTTGATCTGCCTGTTGTTTCATTCGATTCTACGCCAAAGTGAGTTATCCTTTAATAGTTGGAGAACTTTTTGTTGATGATCGATGTGATATTCCACTGCTTGAACCTTAGAATTTCTCTTAAATATGATGTGATAGATGATGGATGATATCCATAAAGTGCCATAAATGGGTCATTTTTCTGTAGTATGGAAGGAAGTGTTATACTGCCATTCATCGAGAGGCAACCATTGACCCAGTGTCTATGTTTATTAGATACAAAAAAATGAAGATACCCTTCCAAACATTTGTTCACTATCTCAGTTTTCCCATCAGATTGAGGATGATAAGATGAGCTATGATCTAACTGAGTACCTAGACAAGAAAACAATTATGTCCAAAAATTTCTAGTGAAAATAGGATCTCTGTCACTTACAATAATTTTTTGGTTTCCATGTAGCTTTTGAATTGTTTCCATAAATGCAGTAGCAACTGTAATGTCTTTAAATGGATGAGATAATGAAGAAAAGTGTGCATACTTGGTAAGTCTATCAACTACCACCATGATGAAACTCTTTCCTTCGAACTTGGGTAAACTTGTGATAAAATCAATTAAAACCTCCTCCCAACATTGACTTGGAATGGATAAAGGTTGTAAAAGACTCAGGGTCTTAATTGTCTCAACTTTATTTTGTTGGCAAACAAAATATTCAGCCACAAACTTTTGAATATCAAATTTAAGGCCATCCCAAAAAAATTCCTTCTTAACCCTATGGAAAGTTTTTAAAAATCCCAAATTCCCTCCTATGGGAGATGTGTGCAATTCCCTAAGAATATTTTGTTTGATTTGTGAATTCTTAAAGAATTATAAGTGATATTTGTACCATAACGAATAATTTTTCCAACTAAATGTAAGATTCACTAGGACCTTGATGCAACTTTTGAATGAGTGCCCACACTTCTTCGTCATTCTTCCATTTATCCAATCTGGTTGGATAATAGAAATTGCACAAATCAATTCTTCCACATCCTCATCCTTTCTTGAGAGTGCATCAATAACAACATTTTGCTTCCATTTTTTGTAGATGATTTCAAAGTCATAACCCAACATCTTTGTGACCCATTTTTGGTACTCTTCTAAAGATAATCTTTGTTCTAAAAATTATTTAAGACTATCATGATTTGCTTTTACCTTGAAGTGTATTCCCAATAGGTAAGGTCACCATTTCTTAAGTGCATGTAGTATTTCCAACATTTCCTTCTCATAAATATATTTGTCTAAATATTTTCCTTTGATTGGATGACTTTCAAAAGCAATGGGTCTTTCTTCTTGCATTAAAACAACACAAATTCCATTTCCTGAGGCATCACATTCCACAATAAAGGTTTTTGTGAAGTTTGGCATAGTTAAGACCACTACTTGGCACATTTCCCCTTTAAAATGTTGATGTAGGAGCATCTAGGCCTAACCAGCAATGTGATGGTGTGGTCACATGTTGTGGCCAATGAAAGTTTGAAAGAAGAATTGGTTGTTTAATTTGTATTAATTTCAAATAAATGTAAGTAGTTAACTATTGCCTAATTCTAAATAGAATTGGGAATAAATGGAAAGTGATCTTCCCTATGTGGAGATTAAGCCAAGCAGTTAGAATGATTAGTTAGAGTAGGATTTGATTTCTTAAAAATAGTGAATTCCTTCATTTGTGGAAGGAAATTGTTAGAAAGAGCATATATGTGTTTCCTTTCTTTTTTGAAAGGGGAGGGGAGAGAGGGAGAGAGAGAATTGATAGTATTCTAAGCCTACGGGAAAATTAGGAATAGAGGTCGCTAATTGAAGAATCAGGCCAAAGAGGAAAGATTCAGGAGAGCAGAGAAATAGTGGGTGGATTGTATTCTTGTGAGAAAAAGGTCTTTATCTATGAAATCAGGCCTAAGGCTGACACTTTGTAACTTCCTTTATTTTGGACAAAATGATGTTGTGTGTATGATTTATTAAAGCCTGTTGGATCTTTGTGTTATGCTTTTGTTCTTTATAGTTGGCTGAGTGGTTAATTCGTTGTACTATATGATTCTTGGTACCAATCATAGAATTAATAGAATTCTGAAGTTTTCATATGAAACCCATTTTTGAATCGATTTAATTCAAGTATTGGATCACCCATATCAGGTCGATAAAGCCTGTTTACATGGTTTCAGACCCACATGAGGAAAAAACAAAATACACTAAGTTTTAATGAAGAAAACTTAGCGGATTCGGGAGGTGGACTTGAAATGTTATAAACACTGTGTTTGGGACTTATCGGGTTTGAGACATATTATATATATCAGATCGCACAATCAGATCGATGGATGGCAAAGACTTAACCCTCAAACCTTGCAATATGAGATTGTCGAAATATAGCATCGCCACTTTGGAGCAGAGCGATAAATCCTGTGTGGGATCCATAGCGTGATCCGGATTTAAACAGGAACGCAAAAAATTACAGAGATAACCATATACACAAATATGCAGCGGAAATAATACTTCATTTCATTAATGGAAACTACTAAAATATGCTTACAGTCAGAAATGGAAATAAACTAGTTAGGGCGATGGTAGCTTATCTCTTAGAAGAGATGTGATGGCTACATGCCTCTGAACTGTGTTACAATGAGGCTCGAAGGCCTATTTATTGTTGAGAAACAATGAAAAACCCTTC
>APFE030235120.1:24173-61614 GCA_000404065.3 Pinus taeda
TAAGGGGTCATAACATAATCAGAGCTGACATAACAATAATAATGTAAGGGCACAATAATAACAATAGTGGGCTTCTATGGGGGACAATAGTAACAATATGGGCACTACATGGGTACATCAATATAATAAGTGGGTTGTACTAATAACAATAAGGGGTTACACTAGTAGTATAGGGGCCTAAGAAAACCCTAAGTTGACATATTGAAGTTGATATGTAGGCTACAACATTATTTATAAAATATTATGGGCCATCGAGAACCTTCCTGCATGGTCTAAGGATGTTATTTTCCTCCCACACCAAAACATAATAATGTAAGGCCTAACCATACTATCCAATTCACTACAGAGAAGCACCATTCTAATTGAAAAACAAAGAGCATGTATGGTGATTTAGGACTTGTCTCATTATGCATGAGCCATAGAAGCTTCATTTGGAACTCATTCTATTATTTTCCTCCTCTTGTAATGTAAAATTCCCCAAAACCTATCCTCCTCTTAAGAAATCTCATATATGATTGGAGGTAAAATGTTAATGCTACAAAATTGATGGTTTGCAGTATCAATCTTAACCTAAACATTAATTTTCTATTTGTTTGGAAAAATTATTTGTTTATGCAAAAACATAAAGCAGTATAAAATAAATATGTGGAGGGCTTAAAAAATTCTGCATTGGGTTATAAAACTTCAAAAGGAATAGACGCATATAAAGTTATTTAAAAATTTCTAAAACATTTTTTATATTAAAATTGTTGTATCCATATTACAGAATAAGTGTGAACTCTTGTTATTTATGCATGCCTAAAGCATACATGTGCCATTTTCATTCTTGTTTAGAAAATCTGGTGGCACCCTATATAGATGTTGGGAGAGCACCAAAACATTGTAAAATGAACTATGAACTATTAAAAATAAAAATTGGAATTTAAAAAATATTTATTATTATACAAAACAATTTACACATACAATACAAATTCATAGATTTCAAATAATTTATACTTAATATCGAGGAAAAAAAATACCAAAAAGCATTTTATTAAAATTTATATATAAAATATTGAATATTAGAAAAGTCATATAATTTAAATGGCTAGTGAATATTAATATGTATCAATTTATAATAAGCATGAAAATACTTCATGATACATGGTTACTAAAATTTTAAAAATAATAAAAACCCACTAAATTATCTATTTATTTTAAAATTATTATTAACTATAGAAATAATTAATACATCACACACACACACACACATATGTGAACAAGATTCTTAACATGGAGCTTTACCCTATTGTCATGGAGACTTTTATTCTTTAAATATGCTTTGTTGCAATATCATGACTTATCAATATCACATTCCCAATAAAACCATGGGATACTTCATATGACACTAATTCATATGATATTTCTTTAATTAATCAATTTAATTAAAATCCTAAAAAAGGAATAACTACATTGAAGATAAATATGAACCATTGCTTTATGTGTAGTATTATTAATATTCTAGAATATTCCATGGATATTAAATCCCTATCATCCACCTATAACTAGCGATTTCGCTACATGTTGCAAAGGAAATGCCTTAAGGCTATAGCATATAGTGGCATATGGAGTAATAACACAGATGAAAAAAGATGTGATATGTTATGTGATCTAGATGTTGCCTAGTTTGGAACTTTCCTTTGCAACATAAATTACTTGCTAAAAAAAGGTAATAAATAAATTTAACTTTACAATAGGTGCTTCATGAATGGAAACCCCAATTCCATTTAATAGTTATTAAGATTTAATTTATAAAATATCTCCTGTCAATGAAATAAATTAAATTAATGAAATTTAAAATGTAAACTTTGAACTTTGAAATTGATAATTGAATCTTTACAAATATGAATTTTACAACAGATATCTTCTTTGTTGCTAAGAGAAAGACCTTTGACTATTTACTTTCTGAATCCCACCTTGCTTTTGCACCTATTTCAGCCATAGTTTTATGGTTCGAAGATAAAACAAAACCCAAAAAGGAAATTTCATGGCTTTAAAGTCTAATGCATCCAACAATTTTTAGTTACACTGAGTTCATACACATAGGTTTGCACATATTTCAGCCACATGTTTAGGATTTGAGACAAAAAAAGTAAGACCACAGAAAGAGAATTTCATGGTTGGAATGATTGAATTTCATGGCTTTAAAGGTCTAATGCGTCCAAAAAAATTTAGTTACATTGAGTTCATACACATAGGTTTGCACATATTTTAGCCATAGGTTTAGGATTTGAGGAAAAAAAAGAAAAACCACAGAAAGATAATTTCATGGTTGGAATGATTGAATTGATAGAAATAACTTATAGTGATGGGACGAAGAGCTTGGGACACTTGAGTAGGACTTCATTGATCACATTCTCAGTACACAAAATTACATGTGATGATGGTGGGTGAGCTTCTTCCCACTCCTCCAGTGAGCCATCTATTGCTCAGGATCCATGCAATGCCATCATTTCGCATATCGAATCGAACTTGAATTTGAACTTGAACTTGAAGTTGGTAACTATGGTTGAATGCAAAGATATTTTTTACTCCATACGGTTCTTTGTTCTATCTTTGTGACGAGTTTCTTCTTCTTAATTGTTAGGGTTTGAAATCTAATGAATTTTTGTTGATAACCCTGTTTTGGCTTGCTATATTTTGGCGTCCCTTCATAATGGAGGTTTTCCTTCATAATGGAATCTAATGAATTTTTGTTGATAATCCTGTTTTGGCTTGCTATATTTTGGCATTCCTTCATAATGGAGGTGCACATAAAATCACCTACATTGAGTTGAATGACATCTAGAAGACTCTTATTTATAACCATTTTGACAAACTTTTGTGGTAAAAATCAAATTTGAAACTAATTGTTATGATAATAGGTTACTCCTCATCACTATGGATTTTTAATGTTTATCATCTCAAGTAAAGTCCTACTCCAACCATGAAATAATGTTTCTATTAGAGTTATGAGTTGGTGATTTCAGTTAAGGAAAGAATCCAAGCAAGTTAGGGTTTGAAATCTAAGGAATTTTCACGGATAATCCTATTTTGGCTTGACATCTTTTGGCATTGCTTCATAATGGAGGTGCACATAAAATCACCTGCATTGAGTTGAATGATCTCTAGAAGACTCTTACTTATATCCATTTTGACAAACTTTTTTTTGGAAAAATCAAAGTTGAAACCAATTGTTATGATAATAGGTTGCTCCTCGTCGCAATGGATTTTTAATGTCGATCATCTCAGGTAAAGTCCTACTCCAATCATGAAATAATGTTTCTATGAAAGAGTTATAATGTTTCTATGAAAGAGTTATGAGTTTCTCATTTTAGTCGAGGAAAGAATCCAAGCAAATTTATGAGAAGGATCTCTTTTCACTTTATAAGAGGTTTCTATGGTATATTGGCCTATAAATTTAATTTACAACCGAAATTGAATCATTAAATTATTCCTTAAATTATACATTATATTTTAAAAGGATCTCTTTTCACTTTAAAAGAGGTTTCTATGGTTTATTGGCCTATAAACTTAATTTACAACCTAAGTTGAGTCATTAAATTATTCATTATATTTTAAAATCCCAAGCCATAATGCAAATTACTAAGAATATTGTTTTTAATATTTGTAATAAAAAAATTGAGAATGTAAATAAACTATGTAACGTATCAAAGTCCTGAGCGTAGTTTTCACACTCGATTTTTATAAAAAATATTGTTTCCTGTGTAACACTACTGTGACAATGGTGGATGTATATTATTCAATTTTTTTTTCTAAACTATTGAAAAATGATACAAACCGTCTAAACATACACATATGCCATGACACATGGGTGTGTGTGGCGAATAGTATCCTTGGCCTAAAAATCAAGCCTATGAAAATGAAAGAGACCCTGGTCTTCCCTTTCTTTAATAATCCTCTCACTATTCGGATATTCCACGCTGGTCTTCTCTCTGTTATTTAGCATTTGGAAAATCACAAAAAAAAATTAATAATTATGAAACTCAAAACTTGAGCCATACTAAAATACAAATTTCTCTCTAGCCACTTTTTAACTGTTTTAGTTTTATGTTTTATTTATTTTTGTTAAAATAAAAATTGATAAAAAATTATTAAAATTATAAATTTAATTTATAAACTTTGAGCATTAAAATAGAAATTGATAAAAAATTATTAGAATTATAAATTTAATTTAAAACTTTGAGCCATTTAAATGTTTTTTAAACTAGTTAAAACAACTTTTGTAAAAAAAAATTGTTTGGCAAATTGGGAAATGTGATAATTGTGTCTTTTTTAAGGGTTTTATGGCCAATGATAGAGGATTGTAAAAGGCAGTGGTCAATGGCTGCAGATTTAGAAAATTGAGCTGGCAATGGATCAATCTGTTCTGAACTGGTAGAGTCTCTGCTGGCACGGCTGCCCCTGATTGCGTTTTTCGTTTCCGTAGTGCCTGCAAGTGTTGGAACTTGGAAGGATGCTTTTTCTTGCAAGCATATTGGTCTTGTGTGGGCCGAATCAGACAGTGGGCAACCGTGCCTTATTCTTTGTATGCCCAACACTGATGGGTTTTCTCCTCTTGAGCAGTCGTGCTTGGCAGACGGTTTCCCTCTCATTTATGCCGGATAGTCGCGATGTGAGTTACTGAGGATCCGCAGCAGGGATGCTTTTGGTGGACATCCCCATCTATCCAATCACCTTCGAAAGTTTGTTATCGCGGATGTGCGTTTACAATCCTCTCAGCAGGACGTGCTTTATTCTGCCTCGGATGCTAACAGCGAGTAGTGTGATGGCCAGGACAATCGTAGGCGGTCCTTATAGTGGTTGGCAAGACGAGGCAAGACGCCGTAATAGCAGAAGTGTATAGTTCATCCAGAAAGTCGTGGAATGTTAGTTTGCCTCATGGTCTGCTGATCAGGAACTATGAGATGTTTGTGTGCAACGGTTTCTTGTTTTGCTCGACGGTGCCGGGCGGCATCATGGCGTATCACGTCCGGAAAGGAATGTCATTAGCCATTGATCTACCTGATTCTGGACCCAATATATGTCATCGATTGGTGGCATTTGGATCATCAATAATGATGGTTGGAGGCATAGAAGAGAAACACGTCGTGCATTTAAATCATCAATAGTGATAGTTGGTAGTGATAGTTGGCGGCATAGAAGACAAGCACGTCGTGGCATTTGAATCATCAATAGTGATGGTTGGAGGCATAGAAAAGAAGCACGTAAGAAAGAAGTGATGATGTGGGAGCTTTTTCACAAGGCCTATTCTTAAAAGCTGATTTGGATGCAGCAGCTATGCATAGAGCGAAAATACATCAAAGATCAGATAAAAGTTAATGATTTCAGTAGTCATTAAGTGCTGTAAATTTATGAGTTCTCATAATAGATCCACCTGTATAGAATGCAATTTATTGAATTCAGTGTGGTATTGGCTGTGCGGTTGTATCGTAATTAATCTGTGAGAGAGAAATGCAGCTATACACCGAAGTCTCTTCTAATGTCTGAATGATTTCTTGGACCAAATGTGTTCTATATTTATGTACATGGGCATTTTAAATGCGTTAAAAGCTCTTGGGTTGACCTACCTTAAAATGTCTATTTTATTTCTGAATATTGTATTTTTAAACAATTTGCCATGTAAGATAAGCATAAGTATATATTGATGCATCGGATAAGTATAATTATATATTATGTCTTTTCAATAAATAATTACTAAATTAGATTAGGTAGGTTTTTAATATTTGTAATAAGAAATTGCAAATGTAACAACATAATTACTTTAAAAAATTAGTTTCCTTATAAAATATTCTTATTCTAATGAAACTGGTTGCTTATTGCGATATATTATTATGACTTTGGTAATACTACCCCTTAATTCATTGCACTCATGTCCAAAGAGAGGTGGCCTTTTCTTTCCATTAATCCCAGAACTATGGGTTACACCCTACCCATCACCCTTCATAGTGAGACCACAACCCCACTTATCATAGAGCCACAAGAAATGGGTTTGATCTATAATGTACTCAGAATTAGTGTAAACTCTCTTCAGGACATAGGTTTTAATGTACTTTGTGAGCTCAAATGGGATGATTTGGCGTTATATTCTTTGTTAATTGCATGATTATCCTCTCGAGGCAAGAGGCAAGGCCATATTGCGATCATAGGGGATTCACTCAATGAACCTATGACCTATCACGTGCGTTCACGGCATATTAAACAATACCCTTCATTTGACTACATATTGGAAAATAACCCTAAAAACCACATTATTTAACCCCCTACCAATACAAAACCAATACATCTTCCCAATTTAAAAATCTCCTACTTCCAATAGATATTGTAGGTATCCATTTTTTCATTAACATTTTTTATACCCATTTATATTTTATCATTAATTTTTAGCTCCATTTTTTATAATTGCTAATATAAAAACCCTTCACCCCTTATATATCCTCCAAGATATTATGTCATTTTTAGCTCAATATAAATCCCTCAATATGAACCCACATGGTATGATATTGCTCCCCTAGTGAAGCCCCCATGGTTGCGATTAGGCCCTCTAATTTCTTTTTTAGTAGATGTCTTCCTATGGTTATGAATCATAAAATTTGTCTCTTTTTTAAAATACCTAGTGATTACTCTTGTGGGATTTGTGAGAAGTTGAGTTCATTATTATCAAGTCATTGATTTCTAGGTTGCAGCCTTCATTCTCCTTGTTATTCTCAGGAAGCACATGGAAATATGATATGAAGTTTATCTCTTCAAGTATTTTATGAGTTCATTTCATAAGATTGCCAAATTCCTTATCTTTTGGAGAAGATCCTCCCACCAAGTGTTGAATGAAAAGGAGATAATTCACGACACTCAAGATAGGTGATTTGTTATTCTTTCGCAGCTTGAACCCCCCTAAGGACATAAGATTCAATTGGTTTTTTTGATATACTTGGAGGGCTCCATGAATATGCCGATATTACGTCCTTGGCATCATATAACACCCCTCCCCTCATCTGTGACCCCTAACAATTTTCATAATAATAATAATAATAATAATTCATTTTTAAGGTCATCCCCAAGTAAAAAACAAAATTGATGTATGAGACCCCTTTTCTCATTAGAAAAGGGACCAACCTCTACATAGAGATTTGAGACCCCTTGATTTTATCAAGGCATATATACTCTTCGCCTACAATTTTGAATTTGCAATTGTTAGAAGAAAAATATACTCTTAACCACCCCCTCAAACATTCTTCCCATTGTCATTACTCTTACCAAAATCTTCTCTTATTTATTATTATAATTATTCATAATTTCCCCTCATCTCATATTACATAAAATAATTTTCAAATCTTTAATGTAAAAATAAATATTATTTATTAATCACTCTAGTATTAAAATTTACATTTTCAATATCAATTTAAATTAACGACATAGTTAAAAACCGTCGATGATGGTTATAAAAAAGCGTGTCGAATGAATATAATATTGACTATTATGCTACAATGTTGAAAAGAAAAATAATGGATTAAATGTCATACTATGATAATAAATGATAATTTGGTTATCGGAAAAGTTAACTCGCATATGGGTAAATCAAGGGATGTATCCATGTCAATACGTATTCAACCCAACATTAAAGCTAGCGTAATGTAAGAAGACATAACAGCAAGATGAACCGGTGGGTTTCTGGGAATCGTGATTAAGTGGACCGGACCGCGTATTTGATAGTTGTGATTAAAATCGTTTGACAAATTCCTATGATAGAAGAGGGAAAGCAGACCAGGCGACGTATTTGATAGTTGTGAACAAAATCGTTTGACAAATTCCTGTAATAGAAGAGGGAAAGCAGATATCAGCGAGATGGATCGAAGCGACTCTGCAGATCGTGATTACGGCCTCCGATGCCGGAGTGGATGTGATCGTGATAAGTTCAGCAGTTGTGCGACTGCTTTGTTTGATTTGGGTTTTTTATTTTTGGTTTTGTCCACAGTGTTGCTGGTACTCTTCAAGTGTTTTTTGATTTTGAATTTCTTCTCGAAATATGGCTTAATAATTAAAAATAAATCTTCTAACATACTTATAATTATGATTTTGCAAAAACATTTTCACGAATTTTTTTTTATTGCTGTGTTGAAGCTTCTATGATCCTTAAGAGATTCTTTTGGTGTAAATTACATGATGTTTCATTTGTCGACCCGTTTTGAACCAACTAGTGTCGTTCATCGTGAGACAAGTTTAAGTACTGAAGACATAGTAATAAATTAATAAACTACTAGAAACTACTAGACTTAACCCTGACAATTATGACTAAACATGATTGCATAAAAGGATGTAAATGCCTAGATAGAAATCTATAATGCTATGGTTATATTGCTCTCAACAAGAAGAAAATAAATAGATAGCATCATAACAACTCACGAGATGGACACCTCAATTAGAGCACTTGAACAAGAGAGAAACCCACCCACATCGAGGTGAGAGGGGATGCCAATTGATTGTTGGTAAGAGGAAACCAACTTAATTAGTGTTTGATATCACTAAGGCACACACTAAATAGTATAAAGTCCACCACTTGATTACAACTACCAGCATTACAGTCTTAGCACTAAGAAGGTTGACTTTTGAAAAGAAAACTATAGAAGCAATAACTTTCGAAATCCAGAGGAGAGATGGGTGATTGAAGAGCACTTGGCCTATAATCTCCCAAATTTCCAAGATAAAAAGTGTTGGGTTACCAATTACATCTTGATAACACTTATTCGTCTTCTGCATCAAGTTAGCCATATATACCAAGGATATCCTCATGAGTGCCACGCAAGAAAACATCAAAATTGACTTTTCTGATAGCATGAGGTTTGAGGAAAAATTAAATAGGTTGATGGGATGGTTCTACCTCAATTTTTGTCCAGAAGGGTTGACTACAAAGATCATAAAGCATAAACACGTTCCTATTGATGTCTCTCTGTAGACTACATGTCCAAAGTGTAAATCCTAGTTGCAAGCTTCATTGATTCAAGATGAAAATTTTGAGGCCATTAAAAGTGAAAAATTTATTATCTCACAAAATAGAATGGGGAGATTTGCAAGAGTTCTCAATATGGTGGTCTCAATTTCCTTACAATCTATAGGAGAAGACTGCATGGTTTCCACAAGAAAACACATGTACATATCATGGCATCTTTAAAGAATAGAATTCCCTCCTTTCATTGAATCGTATGATTTGATTCATGGGATGGATGGAGGGTGAAAAGCAGAGAGGAAGAGTCTAGGATTCAAGTCTGAAGTCATGGAGTAGAGTGAGACGCCTCCCATAGAGATTTAGCACATTTTCAATCATGTGAGAGGAATCAATTGTCGTTTCGGATGATTTCTTGTATTGAAGGCTCGAGAGGAAATTTATTTTAGGGGGAAGTTGTGGCATTCAAATTTCAGAAAATGATGCATTGTTTCATGTCATTCCCATTAGAGTATGTGCAAAGGGACAATGTTTTATTCGCTTGTGGTTCACAAGTGATTTTCGCTTCATATATATTCAATGTTGGCATGGATTTTCATGATGACCCTGACACGGGTCATCCCTTAGGTGTTAGATGGGGTCCCTTAGGTATGTATTTTGTTTGATTTGTTATGTTATTTATGTTCTTTGGTACCTTTTTCATTATATTTTTATGTGATGAAACTGATAGTAGATTTCTTTGTGTTTGTAGATATGGGACCTTGCGGTTGAGAAATATTAACTATATGAGATCAACCTCATGGCGATGATCATACACAAGTAGCATTGTATATTGGGTAGGTTCGAATTGCTAAGGGGGAACTAAAGTGGCACCAGATACCACAACAACATGATGAATTTCATGTAGGGATAGTTCCCACCCCAAGGAAGAGGGGGCCTAAGCAGAGCTTCGTGAGGAGAAACGTGATATGCAAGATTGAGTATTTTGCCTTGAGGTGAGGGAAATTGATGTGCACCATTGGATATTGATGATTTTTCTGGGGATCGTAGAGGCTGAATGGGCCATGCTAGGTGAGGACATAGGTGACATGCATAATGATTGGTAGTCAATATTGGAAAGGGCAGTAGTGGTGAAAGTGACAACTTGACTGATACTAGTTTTTAACTTTGAGGAGCCTCATGAGTCTCTTGTTGGTGGTAGAGGGAAATGGGGTTTTTCTCCAACACTAGCTCCTCCCTAGATGTCATATTGACATATGTACTAGGGGCAACATCCATTATGAGGATTTCCCCACTTTTTCACTATGGCCTATTTTTAAGTGCTAAGAGCACCTTAATGTATGTAAATTATATATTTGACACAGACACACACATATACATATGATATTTTGAGCTCTCATACTGTGTCTTATTGATGTGATGATATGTATGATGTGATGGATATTTATTATGCTGTGTATGTTTGACATGCTTCTAAATGAGCCTTATATGGTTAATGTTATGCTTGCTAGTTTGGAATGTGATTTCTATTTTATTGATGTCATGGTTCTTATGTCTTGGCCTGTGTGAGAAAGTAAAATGATTAAATATCCATACTAACAATTTAACATGATGGTACTTACAAAATGAGTGAGGATCACCAATTTGGAATGTGTGATGTAGTTGTGCAATGACATGCTGGGAATCAATTAATGAATGCGTGTGGGAATTGGAAAGGTGTGTGGCATCAGCCAAGAGCCCAATGTTAGCATTGTATTCATCTTGGTTACTGATAGATGACTGGAAACAAACTCTATTTCTATGGAGAGTGGTTTTATCAAGGATGTAAATAGCCTAGGATACCAAAGTTATGTTTTGCAACCATCGAGAAGTGCCACCAAAAAATTCAATGAAGTAAGTTAGTGATTAGTCCATCTGTCACACAATTAAATGAGTAGAGATTATAATACATGATAAAGAGGTTATCAACATACAAATATTGTAAAATATGTACAACACGGTAATGTAGGGAGATATAGGGTGAGTCATTATGAGCACATTTTTTTGAGATAGAGCTGATTAACAAGGTCTTTGAGACATTTTCCATCTGGATCACTCAAGTTGTATACTCCTTTGAGGAGACAATTCTAGAATATATAGGGTCCCTTCCACAACGTTTCAAGATTCCTTAACCCTAAGCTTCATTAGAGACATCATAACATAATACTATATCTCCCTCATGGAATGAGTGGGGGGCTATAGTGTAGTTGGAGGCTTTGGATAATTTCTTGGTAACTTCATTATGATGGGGAGAGGCTCATCCATTTTCATCAATGTGTTTGAGTCTTATGAGGCACTACTCAAGGGGAGCAATGTTAGGGCGCAGTTCCACTATGGTGCATAGTGTAAGGATTTCACACTCAATTGGGACTATTATTTTTATTTCTGTTCATTTCCTTCCAAATATCTTCAATTATTTGTATGCTCTAGCGAATAAAAATAAAGCGTTCATTAATAGTAGCTTATCTTATAAAATCGTCATGAGAGAATGTGATTGACCATATATGAAATTGAGCAAATTTAAAGTAATCCGTGAAGTATTTGTTACCAAAGTTGGGAACCATTATCAGGATTATTGTTACCAATAGTCACACAAAATGGTTGCAAGTCAAAATAGCCACTAGTTAGAAACGATAACATGGACATCTATATTTCTTGGTACATTAATGTATTTTTTTTGTATGTGCACTCTAGGTAATATTTTCATTCTCAAATTCAATTGTTTCTAATGATTGTGTTATTGGAAATGTTAGGCAGTTTTTTTATTGTCATTTTGTTAATTTAGTTTTTCTGCATCAATGCAATCTGAAGGAGCAAAACAATCACTAGTGTGTAATAAGACAATTCACCTAGTGAACATTTGTAATTTCCTATGTGGCGTACGATATTGGGGTAAACTAATCACCGCCTTCTTAACCTGACGAAGGTGTGAGAAGGAGTCATATTTATGGAGCAAAGTTTTGTTTTAGTCAAGATACATTTGGGGGAATATTGATTGCATTTCAATTTCCAAGGTCTCGGAAGCTATGAAACTAGTGATTGTGGAGGAATACTTTACCGCAATGACAAAAATATAAATGTTAGCAGAATAACAAAAGTAGCTTTTGAACTTTCTAGGATGAATAGAAAATCCAAACATGCACTCTATTTACATTGGAGAGAGGTTACAATCTTCCATTTTTAGTGGTTTCAATCTAATCATTGGTAATGTGTGTAAACCTATCACCTATGACACCATGGAATGCACAACCAATGTGAATCCATTTTGTTCCAACGAATTGAAAACGTTGAAGATAGGGAATTGGATTACATCATGCAATGGTAGTTACAATGGTTATGTGCCCTTGTTTCCCTCCTCCAAAGCACTTGAGAAAGTTTATCCACACACTTTCCCTATCCAAAAAGGAAATGAAAAAAAGCTTTATAACTCCCATTATAAAATCTCAAACTTAGTTATATTAAGCAAACTATCATATCACTTATCTTTTTCACCCTTGTAAATTATATATGCTCTGAAAAATGGGATTTCAACCTAAAATCTCACAATTTCCATGACATGTCATTGCCAATTACACTACCCCATAAACAAATATAATTTCATTAGTATTTAAGTAATATATAATAAAAAAATGAAAATAAATTTAAAATTCAATAAAAATAACAATAATCTATATACCTTATCCCCCGCCACCCCTCCATCCCTCCCCCCCCTCTCCCCCGACACACACACACACAAATATATAATTAATAACAAATATTTGCAAAATAAAATAGAATCTCATTTAATATTTAACTCTATTTTCTTCTCCTTTTTTTTTGGAAACATTTTATGAATATCTTTTTGTTCTAAAGAATACTTATTATTCATTACTTATTTACTTACTTATATAATTTCAATTATTGGGTAGGTGCTAAGCTCTCATGCAACATTCATTCATAAAAAAAATTAATATGCTATGGGCTAGTATCATGGCTTATCAATACCTCATGTCTAAAAGTCCATAACTCATTTCATATGAAAATTTAATTAAAGGATAAGGAATATGTATAAATGCACTTGCTATAAAACTCAACCTTTGATTTATGTATACTAATAAGAGTATTTTAGAATATTGCACCGGCAATAAATCATACCATCCACAAAATAATTATTGATAATCAAATGAAAAATTGACAAACCAAAATTCCAAAATAATATGGCTATCAACGTCATTTTGTAAAAATGAAAAGAAAGTTTTAAACCGCATAGCTAGCATTCCCTGTAGCTTAGTTTAATTATTGAACTTTGAAAAATACTAACCAACTATTTATGACATATATTAGATGGTTAGGCTCCAATTTGAAATGCGTAATGAAGACCTTTTTTTTTCTTATGCATATTATTTAATACTTATAGAAACCATTGAAGTCATCACATATTATTTCATGTTCTTCATCAATCAAGAACAAAAAATTATCAAAAACGTATATGCTTAGCATGTTCACCCATTTTAAGAATATACAATTGGAGATTTGTATTTGCTTAGCAAGTTCTCCCATGTGTAACTTTATTATTTATTTGCAAATATGATTGAATGTTCATCTTTGACCAATTTTTGCAACAACAAAAAAAACACGTGGAACCAATGTGATTTTAGTTATAACATTAATTGCATAACAATTACTAATATTTAATATAATATTAATAATGATGTCATTCAAATTAGTGTTAACTGAAATTTGGTGTATTATTTGATAAAGATACTTTGAATGTTTAATATGTATATATGTGTGTGTGGGGGGGAGGGGTGCCATATTCAACCATTTTAAGAATACACATAATTGGATATATTGGATATTTGTATTTGCTTAGTATGTTCTCCCAAAATGTAATTTTATTATTAAGTTAAAATATTAAAGATACTAAATTAATAAATTGCATTTCAAAATTAGGACATTTAAAAATGAAGAATAATATTTTCTGATTTTATTGATTTTAAGTTAAAAATGAACGTCTATTATTTGACTGTTGGCCATGTGAAATCAGATTGTCTCCACAACCATTTTAATATGTGTATGTGTGTGTGTGTGGGGTAGGGGGGGCATATTCAACTATTTTAAGAATACACATAATTGGATATTTGTATTTGCTTAGTTTGTTCTCCCAAAATGTAATTTTATTATTAAGTTAAAATATTAAAGATACTAAATTAATAAATTGCATTTCAAAATTAGGAATAATATTTTGTGATTTTTTTAAAATGTGTTTGATTTTAAGTTAAAAATGAAGGTCCATTATTTGGCTGTTGGTCATGTGAAATCAGATTCAGCGTCCACAAAACACCTTTAATATAGATTCTTCACTTGAATATTTGAAACATATATTACATTGTTAAAAGAAATTCAACCCATAACACTACATGTAAAGCTGTAATTGTAATAATACATAAGAGAAAGAATTAAAGTGAAAACTACTAAAAAAATAATACTAAACCAAAACATTCCAAACGAAACCACTCGTTAAACCTTTAATCCTTAAAAAAAAGATATAACTATAAAAATCATTAATAGTGAAGAATTGACTAAAATTAATCTTTTAAATATAAAAAAATTTACACACAAAATTAACTATATCAAAAATATAACATATTATTACAATTTTTTTTTACTATAGAATAAATATTAAAAGAACCAAATAAACTATTTCTAAACTAGGAAAATAACCCAACCAATTTAAATAAATTTGTTATAAATGCAAATAAAGT
Source organism: Pinus taeda (assembly GCA_000404065.3). Classification (NCBI taxonomy): domain Eukaryota; kingdom Viridiplantae; phylum Streptophyta; class Pinopsida; order Pinales; family Pinaceae; genus Pinus; species Pinus taeda. The sequence continues at coordinate 38,934 of APFE030235120.1, forward strand.
ATTTCTAAACTATGAAAATAACCCAACTAATTTAAGTAAATTCGTTATTTCTCATATTTAAGCTATTAGGAAGGGGTGAGTTGGAGGGGTGGGTTAATATCTTGTTAGTAACATTTCTATTAAAATAACCCAACTAATTTAAGTAAATTCGTTATTTCTCATATTTAAGCTATTAGGAAGGGGTGAGTTGGAGGGGTGGGTTAATATCTTGTCAGTAACATTATTTTGAAGAAAAGTTGAATCCGTAATTCGTCTCCTATCAGATCCGTTTGCTGGATGGTTCAAGCACTCCGTACATTGGGGCCCGGCGGAGCAATATAGCTAGCAATAACCACCCACTTGCTGTAGGTTGCGCATCGTCCAAAGTAATTTTATATTTGATGTCGATTTGTTCAATTAAGCTATTGAGGCCACATCAAACGTTTCGGCTCCTGGAATTTGTTTGTGAATAATAGGTAATTTGATTCCATGGATTTTCATGCATCTTCCATGAGATGAGTTGGGTGGTGATTAAGAGGTGGCAGCCCATTCCAAATAATAAAACATTTCGCGACATTCACAACATAGAGTGCGGGCAAAGCTATATTTGCTGAGAAGTGAGTCAAACAGACACTCCCCCTTGTCTTTTCAAACCCTGGAATCTGCTATGTGGCGCTTCAGCAATTTCCGAAAATGATTCCACGGGATGAGAATCGAAGTTTAAAAATATATATATGTAAAATAATTTCGGTAATGTCGACTGTGAAAAATCGCGTATCCCGCAGTGGTAATCTGCATAGCCGGCCGAAAAGTACGCAAATCCTGCGTCATAGAAGATCTTAACTCTGAGTCATGAAAACATAATTTAAAGACACTTTTAAAAGGCATAATAAAATTATGAGAACACTATATAAACTCAAATCTATGTAATCAATCATAATCAGACAATTTACTTATTATTTTTCGAAATGAAATACATACATACCGCAAAAATTAATTAACAGTAATGAAAAAATTATACCCATCCTATAATCCAATGAACATTAACTGCTGCCATAGATATTAGAGCCAGCCAACTGCCCACCTCGGCCGGAGTTTCAAATCCCTTGATCGCAAAAATTGGCTGTGCTCATCAATTTCTTTAAAAAGGAAAAATTTGGCTGTGCCATAATATTTTGGTATAGTTTGCCATAATATTTTGGACTATACAAGTGATCACAGACGGCTTGACAACTTGCTCCCACTCCATAGTCATAAAAAAAAAGTATTGATGTAAATTCCTCTTCCTCACGGAGGAATTATAGTTGGGATCATAAATTCCGCCATGACAGAGGAAAAATCTTTTTCATCAGAGACCAAAATTCTTTTTCCTCGGAGACCAAATTCGCTGGCCTAAAAGCTCAAACCCCATGGGGCGATTCATACTTTTTCCTCTAAACGGTCCTTCATTGATCTCGAAATGGCCAGAGAGAATATCAGGCTCGCAGTCACAGTAACTGTGAAGGATGTTGTTGTTATTTAGCTACGAGTCAAACAAACACTCACCATTATTTTTTAATGCCTGGAATGGGCAGATCTCCTGCTATGTGGCGCTTCAGCAATTTCTGAAAATGATTTTACAGCGCCTGAACCAGAACGCGATGAGAATCGAACTTGGGTAAGTCGTAACGTTCTCAATTTAAATATATATATAAATTAATTTCGGTAAAAACCGAGAAAACTCTGGATATGACGATAATGATCTGCATATCAGGTGGTGATAACTAAACTATCAGCTGACAATTCGTGTATCTCCTGATAATTCGCGTATTCAGTGATATGTGGCGTAACCCTTATGATAATTCGCATAACGGCCGTTATAGCTCGCATAACGGGTCGGATTGTTCATATTCGACGGTGGTTACTCGCATATTCATATGACATCGATCGGATAAACGGCAGAGACCTCGCGTAAACGCTCGTATATCATATGAAAACGATGGCATATCAGCGTAATCGCGCGCTTATCGTTGAGTGATAATCAGCGTATCGGTTGACAAAATACATCGCAATTGGTGATACCTCGCGTATCATTTGACAGATCGCTTTAAAATGTTGATAACTCGCACATCGAATGAAAATTCGCGTATCAGTGATAACCGGCGTTATAATTCGCATAACTTGGGAGATAACGGCTTCTTCTGTAATGGCAAGTTTCCGTCCAACTCCGGCGACGTCAGAATTGCGGCTCCCCTCTTCTTCATGTAATTGTTGAGCATCGCGCCGCCGCAATGGTCTGCGGAAGAGGCCACCCGTTGCGTAGAGAAATTCAAGATCAGATAGAAGGCGTACAAGCTTAGCCGCGTAATATACAAGTTTAGGCTGCTCTTTTGAAAAAACAGGTATGATCGTTTTCAAGAATTCAAGTTAAAATGGACATGAGACCACAATTAAAAATTCATGGTAATTGTAACAAGATACCTGCCAGGGACAGAAGACAATGAAACCTTCAAAACCAATCTGCTTATTTCAAACCAGCATAACAATGCAGCGTGCTTTTTTATGACCAGTTTGTAGATTCAAAGCAGAAGGGCACTCTATGTCTTTTTTATGACCAATTTGTGGATAATTGCATGCTAATATTCAAAGCAGAAGCACAGACTATGTCTCATAAATGAAGAACAAGCGTGATATTTAGATTTCTATTTTATGAAACCCTTTAAATAGCATCTGGAGAACTAATTTAACCGATATTCACATTAAAAAGTGATTATATACGTACTTATTTCAAGCCCTGCGTGATGCAATAGACCACATTTATAATTCAGGCATCTTCTCGTTCACGAGAGCGGTTGAGATTGCGCATTTATCATTAAACCAATACAACGCTATTAAATTCAATAAAGCTCTAAACGCAGCTATTAAAATGTTAAATTCTTATCAATATTTAAAAAATTAAATTAAAGAGTAAAATGTGCACTCTCTAGTCTCTTCTCGTTATTTCAAGAATTTAATAAAAAGGAAGGAAAACCTACCTGCTTTTAAATTTTCTATAATGCAAAAAAACCTGGCATAATTTTTTATAATATATCTAAAGGAAACCAAAATCTGAACTATTACATTTTTCATCATAAACATAATTCTAAGAAAATGCTAGACAAATATCGTTGATGGTGAATAGTTGACAAATCGACTCATAGTTTTGAATAACAGTCTTTAACTAAACCAAAACTAACCAGTTTGCGTAGTGGAGAGGACATGCAAACGGCCAAACATAAAATACACTAACGAGTCTCTTCTACCCTCTTTCATAGATATAACAGATTTAACCATAATATACACACATAGACATGAAGACAGACAACACACAACATAGTGTTGGAAGAATCACTGCATCTCTATGAAATCCGTAGTTTCCACCCTGGGATCCTAGTTACTACGAAATCTGTAATTTCCACCGTGGGGATCGTAATTTCCACCTTGGGGATCCTAGTTACTGGTTTGGAACATTTACCAACACCTGCAGGTTTTGGTGTAACGGAAAACCTCTTCATGGTATCAGAGGTTGGACCTAGGTTCGATTCCCCTAAATTGTGTTTGAGGGGGGTGTTGGAAGAATCACTGCACCTCTATGGAATCCTTAATTTCCACCTTGGGGATCCTAGTTACTGGTTTGGAATGTTTACCAAAACATGTGGGTTTTGGTGTAAAGGAAAACCTCTACATGGTATCAGAGCCTAGAATGTTTACCAAAACCTGTGGGGGTTCCTAGTTACTGGTTTGGAACGTTTACCAAAACCTGCGGGTTTTGGTGTAACGGAAAACCTCTTCATGGTATTAGAGCCTAGAATGTTTACCAAAACCCGTGGGCTTTGGTATAACAGAAAACCTCTTCATGGTATGAGAGCCTGGAATGTTTACCAAAGCCTGCGGGTTTTGGTGTAACAGAAAACCTCTTCATGGTATCAGAGCCTAGACCGAGGTTCGATTCCCCTAAGTCGCATTTGAGGGGGGGTGTTGGAAGAATCACCGCACCTCTATGGAATCCATAATTTCCACCCTGGGTGTAACGCCCTGCGGCTTGCGAGTCGCTTGAGTGCGCCCACCCGCCAAACAAAGTGATGAAACATGCGAGCTAAAGGCGATCGAGGGTGAGACAAGTGTTGTGGACGAGTTGGTTGCTTTGTTTATATACACAGGCGAGTTGGCAACTTGCACAGTTGGCCAACCGGGAAAAGTTAGCAAATGGGCGAGACGAGGTGGGGCGGTCCCGTGCCATGGGTGGGTCAACCTGCACTTCGGGAAGGATTTCAAATGGACTCATCGATTGGGAGGATGAATGGAGGGTTGGCTGGGTGGCACGACCTCCACTGGCCACTGTATAAGTATGGAGGGCAAGCCTTGGCAAAGGGAACACATTCGGACATCGCTCATCAAGTGAAAGGTGCGAAGGAAGGTGTAATGGAGCTGCAGTGAGGCACATGTATATGTGCCCGCTTGCTGGGCAAGTCTACATGAAGCTTTGGGCACGAGTTTGGTGATCGACTAAGGCGCAGGTGGAGGGCGTATGAAGGCACCCGCCCACTGTTCGAAGGCGACCACGGGTGGAGGGTGTGTGTCGGCGCCCGCCCGCCGAACGTTACATGGGTTTGTTTGTAAGTTGGGTGAGGGTCATGCACGGACACGCTCACCTAAACTCGGCAAAGTCTTGTATGTTGAAATGAAGGGTGAGACCACCATGTAGGTGTGCATGAGGTGGCGCCCGACTTGGGTATAACACTGGTGGAGCTTGGCTCTCGGTCAATTGTAAAACTCTTCACATATATAATAAAAGATTCTTATTGCATATGAATGTGTTCCTTCTACTCTTTTATGGATGTTGATGTAGATATTATAATGTTAATAGATTCTACACATTAATTTTATCTTATGCATGAATAAATATAAATGTTAAGGTGTAGTTCATAAAGTAACTTAACGATGGAACATGTTAACTATTTAGGTGGTGTCACACCCCGACCAATTAACGCAAAAAGAATTGAGGGTGTGACAGGTGGTATCAAAGCTGATTCAAGGTTGAAGAAGCTTGGTGAATACAGAGAATAGACATGTATGAAGGGAAAAGTTATGGAGAAATCATGGATGAACAGTCTGGGTTTCGTGGACTTGATAGTTCATGGCAAGACCATTCAAGCTCTGGTGGACATGGGGGCCACTCACAACTTCATGACAACACGGTTAGCAAAAGAGGTTGGACTGATGATCTTCCCAACGAATGTGGAAGTGAAGACGGTGAACTCTAGAGCTAAAGTGGCGAGTTTGGCACACGAAGTGCTTGTATAGATAAAAGACTGGAAGGGTCAGTTGAACTTCACAGTGATGGAGATGAACGACTTTGATATGATATTTGGGTAAGATTTCTTAAAGGGCAACAAGGAAATTGTTGTCCCCTTCTGTGATGAGGTGGTGCTAGTTGGACAGTTACAAACTTGGACTTTTCCCACTCATAGGTAAAGAAGGGAAGTCAAGGTGCAGCATGTTTCTGCACTAACTTTCGACAACGCTATGAAGGAGTCAGATATGGAGCCATATGCAATGATGTTCAAAGGAGTGGAAGGTGATGGAGTGGGGATGCCTGTTCCAACCGAGATTTCTGAGGTACTGGCCAAATATGCAGATTTGATGCCTAATGAGCTACCAAAGAAGCTTCCACCAAGGCGTGCAGTGGACCATAGCATTGAGCTTGAGCCAGGAAAGCAACCTCCAGCTAAAGCACCTTATCGATTGTCAGGACCTGAGTTGGAGGAATTGAAATGACAATTAAAGGGGTTAGCTGATGTAGGTTTCATGAGACCTTCAAGGTCCCCCTATGGAGCTCTGGTATTGTTCTAGCGGAAGAAGGATTCGAAAGAGCTACGGATGTGCTGTGATTACCATGCATTGAACAAGCAGACGGTAAGGAACATGTATCCTTTTGCCATTGGCTGGTGATTGCTTTGACAAGCTTGCGAAAGCCCGAGTGTTTTCCAAGCTGGACATGAGGCATGGGTATTATCAGGTGCGGATAGCTGAAGGAGATGAGAAGAAGACCATGATAGTAAAAAGGTATGGTAGTTTTGAATTCTTTGTTATGCCATTCAGGTTGTGCAACGCTCCTGCTATGTTTTTCACTTTAATGAATGATGTCCTACGACCATACTTGGATTCGTTCATAGTAGTGTACTTGGACGATATAGTGGTGTATAGTGACAACATGGAGGATCATAAGAAGCACTTGGTGATGGTGTTTTAGGCATTGAGGGAAAATTAGTTGTACTTGAAGAAGTCTAAGTGTGTGTTCGCTCAGACCGAATTCTGTTCCTTGGACATATAGTTGGTCAAGGGTACATACGGATGGAGCCGAGTAGAGTCGAGGCGATCAAAGACTGGGTTGAACCAAAGAATGTCCATGAGATGAGGGTTTTTTTGGGCATGACCAAATACCAACGGAAGTTTGTAGAGGGGTACTCCAAGGTAAAATCATCACTGACATACCTATTGAAGAAAGACAAGAGATGGAGTTGGATGAATAAATGTCGAGAGGCATTTGATGACTTGAAGAGGAGGATGGTTACAACACCGATATTGAAGTTACCTAACTTCAAGAGACCATTTGAGGTACGCACAGATGCTTCAGATTTTACCATAGGAGGGGTTCTTATGTAGGATGGGCATCCGGTGGCGTACGAGAGTCGGAAGTTGCAAGATAGAGAGCGAAGGTATCTGGTCCATGAGAAGGAGATGACTGCAATCATTCACTATCTTTATGTGTGGAGGCATTACCTGATTAGGAAGACATTTGTTGTCAAGACTAACAATGTTACGGCAAGTTATTTTGCATCACAACCGAAGCTTTCTGAGAAGCAAGCTCGTTGGCAGGACTTCTTGGCAGAACTCGACATGACTATCGAGTATAGACCGAGAAGATACAATGCGGTAGCAGATGCCCTTAGTAGGAAGGGACAACTTGCAACATTGGAAGGAGAAGACCAAGCAACAAGGAGTAGGAGTTGAGTTCAGATGTCAGAAGAGATGCAGAATAAGCTCAAGGAAAGTGTTGAGACCGATAGTCAGGCGCAGAATATAGTGAAGCAGATAAAGGAGGGGAAGACATGAAAGTTCTTTCTCTGAGATGGATTCTTATTCTTTGGAAACCGACTCTATGTTCCAAAGTCATCTGGACTCAGGAGGCACCTTTTGAAGGATTTCCACAACTCACCATGGGTTGGCCACCTAGGGCAGCGTCGTTCTTTGGCATTGTTGGAGAGAGGATTCTTTTGGGAAAATATGTGGGAGGATGTAGAGGAGTATGTACATACATGCATCATTTGTCAGTGGGACAAATCAGATAATCAGAGGCAAGGAGGTCTTTTGCAGCCTTTACCATTTCCTGGGAGACCATGGATGAGTGTCTCAATGGACTTCATCACTCAGTTGCCACGGGTATAAGTGTATAATGATATTATGGTTGTGGTCGATCGTTTTTCCATGTATGTTGTCTTTGTTCCAACAAAGATGCCTTGTGGAGCCGAGCAGACTGCGGAGTTGTTCTTTAAGAACATAGTAAAGTATTGGGGGATGCCATTAAGCATCATGTCAGATTGAGATCCGCGATTTACAGGCATATTTTGGACCACATTGTTCAAGTTAGTCGGGACAGAATTGTTGATGAGTTCGAGTTAACATCTGTAGACAGATGGACAGACCGAGAGGATCAATGCATTGCTGGAGGATTACTTGAGATATTATGTGACGGCTGATTATAAGAATTGGCTGGAACTCTTGGATATTGCTTAGTTCAGCTACAACATTCAATAGAGTTCTATGATGGGGTACAGTCCATTTGAGTTACTGAATAGACAGATGGCAGTCACACTGCATACCATAGTGACAGGAGGTTTTTTTAGAAGTCCTCATGTGAAGAAACTCATGAAGGCTTGGGATAAGACCTTGGAGTTGGCACGGTTGTGCTAGCACGAAGCTGCAAGGAGAATGAAGAAATGGCATACAGAGGAAAACAGGATGTACACTTCAGTGTGGGAGATATGGTGTTTCTTAGGATTACTGGGGATCAGTTTCAGCCACCTAATGGGACTGCGAGTAAACTGACACGGAAGTATGAGGGATCATTCCGAGTGAAGAAGATAGTGGGGGAAGTTGCTTATGAGCTGGAGCTTCCACACCATATGCACATGAAGCATCCAATTTTTCACATGAGTCAGTTGAAAATATGTAGACTTGATGCTGATCATCCAGAGAGAGTTGAACTTCCAAGAGGACCAGCCAAGATTATGGACAAGGCAGATTTAGAGTTGGAGAAGATTCTAAGCTTTAGAACTACAGGGATTGGTTATCACATGAAATGGGAATTTCTTGTTAGATGGAAGAATGCACTGGAGGACTCACTTTGGAGATGGAAAAAGAAGATTGAGAAGTATGATAGGAAACTGCTGAGGAGATCAGGATTGTCGAGGGCGATAATGATTTCGGGTGGGGGGGGATGTAATGACCTGCAGCTTGTAAGTCACCTGGGCATGCCCACCCACCAAACAAAGTGATGAAATGCATGAGCTAAAGGTGACCGAGGGCAAGACAAGTGTTGTGCACGAGTTGGTTGCTTTGTTTATATATATGGGAAAGCTGACAACTTGCACCGTGGGCTGACCGAGCAAAGTCAGCAAATGGCCGAGACGAGGTGGTGCGGTCCCGTGCCATGGGTGGGCCGACATGCACTTCAGGTAGGATTTGCAAACAGACACATCAGTTGGGAGGACGAATGGAGGGCCGGTCGGGTGGCACGACCTCCACTGGCCATCGTATAACTATGGAGGGTGAGCCTTGGCAAAGGCAACACATTCAGACATCGCTCATCAAGCGAAATGTGCGAAGGAAGGTGTAACGGAGTTGTACCGAGGCGCAGGTCTATGCGCCTGCTCACAGGGCAAGGCTACATGAAGCTTTGGGCATGATTTTGGTGATCGGTTGAGGTGTGGGTGGAGGGCGCACGAAGGCGCCCGACCACCGTTCGAGGGCGACCGCGGGTGGAGGGCATGTGTGGGTGCCCACCAGCCGAACGTTACATGGGTTTGTTTGTAATTTGGGTGAGGGTCATGCATGGGTACGCCCACCTAAACTCGGAAAAGTCTTGTGTGTTGAAACGAAGGGTGAGACTACCGTGCAGGTGTGCACGAGGTGGGCGCCCGATGTGGATATAACACCCATGGAGCCTAGCTCCCGGTCAATTGTAAAACTCTTCACATATATAATAAAATATTCTTATTGGATATGAATGTATTCCTTTTGTTGTTTTATGGATGTTGATGTCGATATTATAATGTTAATGGATTCCGCACATTAATGTTATGTTATTCATGAATAAAGATGAACGTTAAGGCATAGTTCATAAAGTAACTTAACAATGGAATATGTTAACTACTTAGGCAGTGCCGCACCCCGGCCAATTAACGAAAAAAGAATTGGGGGCGTGACAATAGGGATCCTAATTACTGGTTTGGAACATTTACCAACACCTACGAGTTTTGGTGTAACGGAAAACCTCTTCACATAGTGCACACAGAGAGCCCTTCAACTTCACTCTTCAACCAATTTCTTCTACTCAATGGGTCATAAATGTAACATATTGTGATTTTCAAACTCCAACTATATATCTGTGGCATCTGTCCCCATATAATTTTGGCTAGTTCGATGGAGCGTGGTCGGATTGGGAGATAGTTATAATCTATCCAAATAAAAGTTCTTTATCCTCCAACGGGAACCCTTTGATACAGTTCTTATAATCATCCCACGGTTTAATTTGTAACAATATCTAAATAATTTAATTATTATATATATGACCTAGATCTACAAAACCTTGACCACCACTTCGAATGGTTAAATGATGCTTCCCATTTAAATTTAAACATGTTGCATATATTTTAATAAAGAATTAAATTCAAGTTATATAATATGATGATTTCTAGGTCCCACTTACACCATAACATAATTGGCGTTTAAGTAATTAACATAATTTACTTAAATTAAATAAAATTTATTGTTAATTTTATTTGCTATATAATTTTAAAATGCATTAAAATTATTTATTTTTATATATATTTTAATTTATTTTTTACCTTAATTAAATGTATTTTTAGACCAATGTTGTTATTATTTAAAGTATAGACTTCTATTAAATTTATAATCAATATATATTTGTAATGGTTTCGGTGTTTATTATCAATATAAAATATACAATATATTGGTTTATTATTTAGGGATTTTTTTGGTAATTTTTTCTTTTATATAGTGATCATGACTTATATTTATTAAGTGGAAATAGTGTATCAAACCTTAAGAAGATAAAACTTTATTGGAAAAATATTAAGAGAGCTTCAAAATCATCAAAATCTAATATAATCCATTGTGAAAACCCCCAATACTTAATTCAAAAGAGTGAAAGGAACTCTACTTGAATGGTTCATGAGGGTCAATACTTGCTAAGGTTTTGCAAATGGGGTAGCAAGCTAAGTGGGCTTGACTATGAGGAAACTCCATAGTTAATTGTGCTTGAGCGAGAGACGATCTGGGATGGATGACTTCCCAGGAAGTCCTGGTTACCGAGTGCAAGCCCCAGATGTGATGATTGACGCTATGTGATTCATTTCACTAGTTTCAATCCCACGTCTTCACCCTTGTGAGCATCACTCGATGCAATGAGTGCTAAGTGGACTCAAAAATCATGACAAATTAGTCAGTTACGACTACTTCTCATGGAAATGGTCATAGATGAATGACTTACTTAATGCAGCTAAATCCCAAAAAATGTATATATATAATACATTGCGAAAACCCCCAATACTAAAATCATCATATTGTTATTAATGTTATTTAATAAAATAATAAGTTATGATTTTTTATTTAAATTTTTATTTTTTTTTAAATTGTGAATTAAGGCATTTATATTGGTCAAAAAAAGATTTATGTGGCTTTACAAAAGTTTTCATAAATACCGTAGGTCCCTTCCCAAACCACATCAATCTAGTCAAAATACATAAATTGGCTTGTTTACCAATCCCATAAGTCTGCAAAGAGGCACTATACATATAAGCACCAAAATTATCATTATCCATGGCCTTATCACTAACAACAAATAGCCCACGAAATGTAAAACCAAAGACAAAATCACATCTCATAAACCAAAATATAGGACCATAGACTACAAACAAAATTAAAAATGATGCCTTCCACGAAACACGTCTCACTGGAGCTAGGACATTTTGTTGGAAAATGTAACTAGTTTTGGTCTTCATAATTGTCAATGTATTCAAATCATTATGTATATTTTATTTTAAAAAGAAAAAAAGAAAGACAAATATTATTTCTAGTATGATTTCATGCCCCATTTTGATGATTATCTAGGTGATACATGTTCTTCAGGCTTGTATGGTTTTTCACGTCAAAAGAATATTTTTCTTGAGTAAAAAGAGTATTTATCATTTATATAAGACCCTTTCAGGCAAGTTGTAAGATGTAAAAGATATTGATTTTGAGCCTAGAAAGTCATGGAAGCCTCCAAGCACAAGTCGGCCTAGGAAATGACAAGTTGGCCTAAAAGAACAAATTTAAACCCCCCATATGTGTATAAATAAAAGTAGCATAGGAATCAATTCATCACCAATTTTATCTCTCCTATCAACAAGTTCCAGGAGGTCAAATTGCAAATCCAAGTTGTATGAGAGCCGAATACTCTATTTTGATCTAGTTTGACTTTGGAGACCTAGACTTGGTTGATGGAAGTCTTCTTAAAATGTTGAAACATGCCACAATTAGGATTTCTACAGATGCTACAAGCATGAAGTTGTAATTCGAAGTTGTAGGTCAAAGCTACGGGTCGAAGTTGAAGCATGAAGTTGGTTAAGACATAATTGATTCTTATTTGGTTGCACTGACCTCGACCTAGGAGGGCTTATTGGAGGGCCAACTTGGTGCTTGGGGGAGGACTTGGTCTTTGGTTTGGGTCTTGGTTTTCTCATTTGAAGAAGATTTTACAATAAGAGGAGGGCTTATTGGAAATCATTTGTAGAAGGACACAAGGAAAGAAGAAGAATACTGTAACAACCCTAAAATACGGATATCTAATTAACTTATTAACATTAAATTTAAACGCTTACCTGAGCTTACTTGTGGTAGAAATAGGCTTACCACAACAGGGTTTTGGGGATGACTCTCCTCCCAACCGTAGGCTCAATTGCGCAGGATTCTACTAGAACTGGCCACCCCCGAGCCCTCAATCAACGACTACTTCCAATATTCCTAAGTCTTAGTATACCATTCTCCCAAGAGAATGAAAGATAGAACCTCAGAATGGTGGAACCCCTCCCATCCTCCTCACCATTCATTAAATAGAACAAAACATTGGAAGGGGAACCAAATGCACACCCTCCATGTGGTTGCATGCTGCTTTTTCTTTACTTTCCTTTGATTTTTTAACTTTCTTGTTTTATTTCCTTCTTTTTGATAACTTCCTTCTTTTATTAGAGCTTTAATATGGTTATTACTATTTTTATTTTTATTACTTATTTCTTTTAATATCATTTTTTATTTGTTATTTTGGTTATTAACTACTTTTTTAATACTTATTTCTTAATATAATTTTTTTATTTGTTATGTTTATTATGATTTATTATATTATTCATATTTTATTATTATTATTTTTGTATTATTTTTATTAGTTATTATTATTTATTATTTATTAAGTGGTTTATTTATTATTATTCATTATTATTTTTTTTATTATTAATTATTATTTTTGTATTATTTTTATTAGTTCTTATTATTTATTATTTATTATTAAGGGATGGATGTTATATACTCTCCCACTTTAAGGAACTTCGTCCCAAAGTTAAGTTTTTATTATTTATTTTTATTTTTATTTCTTCATGTTGCCAACACCCTCTGCTGAGCTAGTATAACCAGCAGGCATCGAAAGTTCCCAACACCCTGGGAAAACTCAAGGAAGCTTTGTCCTTTTTCCACTTTCGGCACTAGGCACAAGCCTGACCCAGTCTGTATCCTAGTCCAAGGTTGGCCCCAAGGCTCGCGCCTGACTCAGACCTCATCTGCCCCAAGGCAGGCATCCAGTGACCTCATCTGCCCCAAGGCAGGCATCGGGTCCGATACTCAATGACTCCGGGCATCTCGTAGGCTGGCTCACTCCCTCCACAACTACTAAGGTGCACAGCCCCAGGCATCGAAGTCCTTAACATCCCTTCCAGACTTCGGCATCCCAATCCAATACCAGGCACCTAGCCTGGAACATCAGGCACCAAGCTTGGAATCATCAGGCACCAATCCTGGAACATCAGGCGCTTGGCCTTCTCAAGATGGTCCCATAGCTCTTTAAGAGCTATCAATCAAGAGCTATACACAAGACAAAGGAACCACTGGCATATGTAGTGTTGATTGAGTTTTGTCCCCAACCCATATGGTGTTACTTATTCTCCCTCATGCGTATGGGCTCGCACGAGATCATCAAATAAACCAGCCCTCTTGGCCTATTTTTGGAGTCCTGTGAATCATCACATCTCAACATGCATCCAATGCATTAACCATACCATCATAGTATGATAGGAATAATCCACGTGCCAACTCTTGCAAGGAACTGCATGCTTACGCATGGCATGGAACTATCGCATGCTTCAGTTATACCATTACATTATTATATCAAGACATGTCATGCGTTAACATAAATGAACCACATGTCAATAATCCTCATATTATAACATCATAATTCATATGCCACGTTATGCATATCGTATCCGGTCATGAGTATTGAACATTAAATACTTATCATCAGGTAGTACATGAAAATGTCAATATACCTTGACAAAATGTCATAATTCCTATGCATATCGCTATTATCGTATAGATACCTTATCACTATAAGAACCATATGTACATCAAACATATGATATCATGCTATCATCGTCAATATGTTTTCATCAAGGTGTCAATCATTTTTCAATAATCATTTTGACTTCTTTCTACTAGGTAGTTGATCACTTACACCAATGGTATCATCTTCGAAGTACATCGTTAAATTTCATAATTATCATCTTGAGTCTTAATCTCTCGGCATATATTCCTCCTTCCCAAAGGAAATTTTGGTGAAATTCATTACTAGTGATACCATCATTATTTAAATCATCTTATCTCAAAATTAAAATCCCTTGATTTTACATCCATTTACAGTTTGGTTCATTGATACCAATATCGCTATTGCAAATACTATTTCCATCATGATTTAACTATGTATCATGCTTAATTGATTTGCACGGAGATTTGTTGATCAATGTTGACTTATTTAACAGTTATTACTTCAAAGAATTATTTTCTTATCTCATCAAGTTCGTCACGTTCGATACCAGTTGATTGCTTAATCATAAATTAACCCCTTCCTCCAGTTGGGCAAAAGACTCTTTCTTATTAAATAGTATCATTATTCAAGTTGGGAAACATTCCTTCCTATATCTTCCAAGTTATCATTACTTGGTCATCATGTAAGTTCATACATTACTCTTCCCAACTTAGGTAATATCTGAAAAATAACTTCAATAAGATATATGTAATCCGCTTATCCACATAATAAAATTACCTGACCATACCTCTCGTTGTCCATAATTCATTCATATAGTGAGTCACCTATGGAAAACTTTACATTGTGGCTCTCCCATTAGAGGGAAAAAATTGTTATAGATGTTGTCATGTACACACTTATTCTTTCCCATCATTTTATCATACCGTCCAAGTTCCGTAAAATTATTACCATAATTATTCAACTTTATTGGTTGATTGCCAATATTTATTCTTTAGGTGCATCATTCTTAGGTAGAACTTACAGTGATACCTTTAGGATACCAAGTTACAAAATTCTTCCATTATTTTCAAAATACCACAATACTTATTTGACCCAAGCTGGCCATAATCACGTGAACTTTCATTAGTTACCAAAAAATTTTGCAAGTTTCTTCTTCCCATTCTTCTTTAGACAACTTTAACCATTATGAACGTCATGTAACATTATACTCAACATCTGAACTTTAATCCAAATCTATATGGTTTGCCATTGAGACTAAATATACCATCATGTAGCTTGATGATGTTCAATATACAAATGATATCAGTAGTAAATGAGCAGATACATGTAATTTGAATGGTAAGTGCAATGCAAAATTAAATTTACTAGGAGATCATATTGAGAGAGTTGTGTTATTGCAATAATGGACCAGAGAAATGGCAAGCAACTGCTATTGCTAAAGGGCAGTAATCGAACAATAATTAGTGAATAACATGATCAACATTCACAGAATGTTATTTCTGTGTTTTTACATCAGATTGAATCATAGATCCAGGTGAAAAATGCAAGATAAGGTGTACTAATGATCTAGATTCTATCAATCACAGAGATGTGGTTCAATATCCACCAAAAGTCGAAGAAGTGCTTCGAGTCCCGTAACTAAAGAATTTGTTCCTATTACAAGATTATAATCAATCCTATGGAAAGTATAGTATCTAGAAAGCGGATGCCTTTTAACCAGTTAAGGCCCATGAAGAAAATGATCATGAATAGTCCTCATGACTGGACAACATAATTGCATAGTGGAGCTTTCTGGATAAACCCACGTAAACCTTTTTATGAAGAAAAACTAGTACTATTTTCCTTTTAATCACATTCAGTTACTATTTTCATGTCATGTGTTAATCTATGACAGTAAATTAATATGATAAATGGTGAAGTAATATTAATATGACATAAAATTTATGAATCAAGCATAAAAATATTCCACACCATAAAGAAGAGACACTGCCACCCGACCCAAAACCGGATCGGATGACGGGGAAGGTTATTCCTCCCCAACACAAAAAAATAATCATTTTATTAATTATATGGTCTGCCTGCAACCGCACCTGCGAAGGCAACACCATTGCAAATCCCTTAAATTACAATAGAATTAGGCGTGAAATCACCTGCCTAAGATAGAAAATTGTAAACTTGTCGAGAAATCTGTCCGTACTGATCAACCTCATATTGTGATTTGAAACATTCAGACACCTGCAATCTTGCGATATACACTTACAAATTTACAGACTTGTTATATAGTTTCGTACATAGCTTGACCAGCCGCACCTCCGGTGTCCAAAATCTGAGAAAGCAAAGCGGTACTAACCCGCAGAATTAACAGACAATGAAATGAGTGTACCCCACTGATGTAAATGGATTATCAAACGCTGAGCACGATAGCGGAATAAAATATAGATGTGGAGGTATAACTAACTGTAAAAAGATTCATCTATCTGCAGAAAGATTCACCCATTGATTAATTGAATCCATGGAAAGCTACGCGCGATTCCTCATTCAAATTACGTGGGAATTGAATGGTTAAATTGTTTGCAGATAGATGTGTTATCAACAGGATTCATTCAGGATGAGATGTCGGTTCATGAATACAACGTAATTTATAAAGCTACTAATCAGAATGAATCAATGTACCTACATGAAGATAGACAAGCAATAGCCAAGTATGTTAATGAATTACAGTTTCAAAATCAAGATGAGATAGAAACGGTCAAGTTGAACACGTTTTGAATGATAACTAATAATGTTGCCAAGTTAATGGACATGGCTGTGTCATGTCAAAAAATAATTCAAAGACTTTTATAACATCTTTGCATTCACAATTCTTTAGTGAATCCATGTCTGGATGGGAGTCACGCTTAATTGACAATTCTTATTTTAGATCCTCATCCAGCTGATCTAGTTACTAGGCCATTCAGTGTTTTCCTGTTGGATGTTTTAAAAGCATAGTATCATTGAAATCATTTATTTTATTTTGCAGATCAACATGTGTTTTAACTTCTAACCTGAAACTCTGAGTATATGATACACTTGTAGATCAGAAGAAAGGAGATGATACATAATGTGGAATAATCATAAATGGAGACAAAATATACAGGATAAGAAAGCTGAGTGCTGAACTTGCTGCTATGACATTAACGCTTAAACACCTTGCATTTTATGATTTTACCTTTCTGTTGTATGCTGCTTTGTTTTGCCTTTCACTTTAGAGCACATTCACATTGTCCATTGATGGACAAGTACACATGCATCAAAATACAACAAAATCCAATGATAAATTCAAAATACCAATTGAATGTTGGGACTGTAGCTTATTTATTTATTTGTTGTTTCTACTTCTCATAAAAAGGCTTAAAGTCTTAGAACATGAATGAAAATGTTAGAACTTACAAGAAACTAAATAATATAGGAAACAGACAGAAATAAATAAATAAATGCGGATACCATTTACTAGAAAACCGTGTGGACTGCGTAGCTTTCATTTTTCTATTTCTGGGCAGTAAACCATGGTAACGTTAAGCATTGTTGATTCTAGACCGAGTGAATTCAAGCTTACAATAAACATTGTTTAGTCCAAAGTGAATGAATTGACAAAAGATGCATGTGACATGAGACATGATCCCTGAATAGCAGGGCAAAAGCCAGTAGTCACTGAACGTCCCTTTCATGATAAAGGACATAGTGTAGACTTGGGTGAAACGGTGGAATGTGAGTGTTTAACAAGTATATAATTTAGCTTTAATTTCAAATCAAAGTCCAATTTAAGCTTTTTCCTGGTATCTTAACATAAAAATAAATAAAAACAATGGTGACAAACCCTACTTCACCATTGTCTGATCTACATGTATACCAGATCTTCACATGGTATCAATGTCATCATCTAAAAATTCTATATCAAAATTAACAAAAGAAACATATCATCACCTCCCAAAATTTCTGTCTGTCTGGCATTTACATTCACTAAGATACCAATATCATCATGAAAAAATGCTGCAATCCAATATTAATAAAAGAAATATATCATCATCTCCAAATTTTCTAATAATTAGGAGCATGGGAGAATGTACAGATCTCTTAGCAACATGAGCTAACAAAAATTGGTTGATCCTATTAGGTGGAGCTTCTAAAATAAAAAAAAAAAATCATAATTCTGTATAATGGGAGAAAAATCATTTTGCAATACCTAATTCGACAAATCACCAATGATAAAGGAAACTTTTATAAAATATAGATGGTAAGACAAATGGGCAGAGTTTCAGAAGGTTGCGTGTTCGATTCACGTCGGGTTCAGAACCCATTTTGGTTTTATTGAAGAATCAACTATACCCACTATCCAGAAACCCAAGCAAAACGGACAATTCCATAGAGGGATCTGCAAAAGCTATTTACAATTTTCTGTTTTTTTTTTTTACTCATTCCCCATTCCTTTCACACGATAGGAAGTATCAAACCATCAGTGAACAAAACAAAATTTAGTTACGACCATTTCACACTCAACAAGATATTCCTGATCAAGGATTGAACTTCTGGAGACATGACATTCCAAAACCTTTTTTTTAAAGTTCCAACATAACTCTAGAGACAACTAACAGAATTCTAACATCAATCCAAGCCATTACCTCATAAGGCAATCCAATCTTTCTTTATCAACATTAATTTTATTAGAAGATTTATATTTTTGCTACGATTGTTAAATCCATTTCTAACATGTTAAAGAAGGATTAAGATGTCAAATGGACTGCTGAAAGTAAAGAAACATTTCAGAAATCAAAGAGGGCAATCTGATCAGCACCAATCTTGGTAAGCCCAAACTATGAAAAGATTTTTCAGATTTTCTCTTTTGCATCAAAAGACACTCATACAGGAGTTTTGTTGCAGAAGAATAGTCAAACTTTGGAGCATCCATGAGAAAAACCATGAGGACACCTGAATTGGTTGATTCTATCAAGGAGAAACATGCATATGCACATTGGTGCAATAATAAAAATACTTCAGAAGCTATATCGGGAATTCCACAGTAATTGCATTTTTGCCTCGTCCTACAATAAACGACATCCACAAGTGCGTACGTATTTAATTTATTTGTAATAGCAGTTGCTAGATGAGTAAGATAAAACCCTTTGTTGGATTAACTAATTCAAAAGAAGAATATCGTACTCTAACAACAACTATTAAAGAACCTGTCCGATTATTAAGATTATGCAACAACACCGATATCCAGCAAGGTAGTTTGGAAATAGCATGTGATAGCCAAAGTGTCATTGCAATGACCAAGAAATCAACTTATGATGCAACAAAGAGTAAGCGTATCGATGAGAAGTAACACTTGTTGGGAAAATGGAGGACCGAGGTGTGGTCAAGTTGACAAAGTGCAGATCAAAGAATAATGCAGCTGATGCACTAACAAAGGCAGTCAATGGAGATAAGTTTGTCGTGTAAAGATGTGATTGGCATTCCCATCAATAGTTGGAAAAAGCCCAACAATAGTTTTCCTCATTGTAACATGAGGAAATCTCCACCTGTAAAATGGAATGTACATGGAAGTGCCAAGTTTGTTCCTTATTTTTAGGAGCACAAAGCGAATGCCTAAATTTCAAAATTGTATGATCTGCAAAAACCAAAACAATGAATAAAGCAGTCATTCAAGCAGAGTAAAGAGGTCATTCAAGCAGAGTAAAGAGGGCCGCATTTTACGCAGTTGTTGTGCCCCCTTTTTTTTTTTGGCGTTGTAAACAAAACAGAGTTTAAAAGTTCGTTTGTCTAAACAGAGGTTGCTTCATTGGAAAAAGAGAGGAAAATATCATATAGTGTCCACGTCTCCTTCTACACAATTGGTACTTTGTTAACAAAAATAAAAGAAAAAAAAATCAAGAAAGCGAAGGACTCGTGACAGGCCGAAGCCATACTGAGAGAACATACCACGACAAGAAATAATGGCGTTTTACAATAATGGTGGCTTCACACACCAGAGTCACAGATCAAGACCAGCTAGGTGTGGGGACTAAATTAAGGGTTTGAATTTACTGGTTTATTTTGGACCCATTTGAACCCCATCTGAATCCAAACCAGAGGCAGAGATCTATAAGGTTTTTCTAATTGCGCGACAGATTTATTTATACAAAGACAATATAGACATCGTAAGAAATTTTTTTTTACAAACGCATCGACTGGTGGTTAGATCTTTCACCGCAAACAGTACTATGTATTCGGTTCAACTACCTGCTATTTTAAAGAACGGAGAGATGTTGGAAACCTGAACCCATTTATTTGTTAGCCGAAATAGCTTTAATGGAGATTAGGAACATTCTATATTGCATTGCATTCAATTAAAATATATTTGACTGAGATTAGACTAACCGGAGGATCTTGTACATTAAATTGAGCTGAACAATGTTGAAACCAAAGCAGAAGCGGGGACTTAATTAAATAATTACCAGCGAGCACATCTCCATACTCCCGTCGCATATCTCCGGCTACAGGTCAGGCACAGCAAGTCACCTTTCATGATATAGATGATAATTCTCATCTTCTTCGGGTGGGTTACCAGAGACCTGTTCTGACCAGCGCCTCACATTTGAATGTGAGGAAGATGAGAAGTTTAAAGGCAGTGAATAATGGCACTTATACGGTCATCTATACTATTTCTAATTGCAGGTAGAACCTACTAGAAAGGTTATAAAAAAAAAAAAAAAATTGCAGTAGAAAATTTCCTCAAAACGGATAGATCCAACACAAACATAGAAAATCGCCTCAAAACGACGACATAGTGAGGGTTTGTAAAAATTATGTGGCTTACTTGTGGTAGAAATAGGCTTACCCCAACAGGGTTTTGGGGATGACTCTCCTCCCAACCGTAGGCTCAATTGCGCAGGATTCTGCTACAACTGGCCACCCCCGAGCCCTCAATCAACGACTACTGCCAGTATTCCTAAGTCTTAGTATACCATTCTCCCAAGAGAATGAAAGATAGAACCTCGGAATGGTGGAACCCCTCCCATCCTCCTCACCATTCATTAAATAGAACAAAACATTGGAAGGCGAACCACATGCACACCCTCCATGTGTTTGCATGCTGCTTTTCCTTTACTTTCCTTTGATTTTTTTAGCTTTCTTGTTTTATTTCCTTCTTTTTGATAACTTCCTTCTTTTATTAGAGCTTTAATATGGTTATTACTATTTTTATTTTTATTACTTATTTCTTTTAATATCATTTTTTATTTGTTATTTTGGTTATTACTACTTTTATTTTTTACTTATTTCTTTTTAATATCATTTTTGTTTATTTTTTATTTTTATTATGATTTATATTATTATTCATTATTTTATTATTACTTATTATTTTGTATTATTTTTATTAGTTATTATTATTTATTATTTATTAAGTGGTTTATTTATTATTATTCATTATTTTTTTTATTATTATTAATTATTATTTTTGTATTATTTTTATTAGTTCTTATTATTTATTATTTATTATTAAGGGAGGGATGTTACAAATACATGTTGATCTATAAGGAGGGTTTCCACATCAAGCTTTTGTTAAAGAACACCTCATCATCAAGGTCTCATTAAAGGAAGGAAGGAGAAGCTCTTATTGAATATTCTTTAGTACATCATCTCGAAGTAGAGGAAGAATGAAGGTATATTGATATCATCATTTACTATTTTAAGTTGTTTGAATATATCATTGTTGAAGGAATCCTATAAAACATCTTTATAGGACATATTTGAAGTCTCCTTGGAGGTCTTGAAAGCATCAAGATAGTTGAAGGCATCATCAAGAAGGATGATTCATGGAAGGAAAGTAAGTAGTATATTAACTTCTATGTATCAATCTATAGACAAAATGGATACATTTTGCAAGGAAAGTAATAAGCTCATTGGATAGGAAAACTTCCTAACATGTAATAAGAGGATTGACTTGGCACTATCAGAGAATGAAGTCATGATGTATGTCCATGGAGGAGTAGTCGTACCAGAAAAAGAGAATACTCGACATTTAGCAAAGTAAAATAAGGGAGAATTAAGAGCATAAAGGATCATTGTTGAACTAATTAAAGATCATCTTGTTCCCTTTGTTGTTGACTTGAAGACATCAAAGTCTATATATGGTAAGCTGGTAAAGTTGTACTCTGTAAGTACATGAGTTCAAAATATTTCCTTGAGGAATCAACTATATAGAATAAGGAAATAAAAAAATATGGAAACCTATCTAATGAATATATCCCAAATAAGAGATCGGTTACAAGGGCTTGGAGAGATTGTTATAGATT
Organism: Pinus taeda; assembly: GCA_000404065.3. Lineage (NCBI taxonomy): Eukaryota > Viridiplantae > Streptophyta > Pinopsida > Pinales > Pinaceae > Pinus > Pinus taeda. The sequence goes on from APFE030235120.1 coordinate 61,116, forward strand.
CTGAGATGACTATATGTGTACTAAATACTTTTCCACCTCATTAGACTAGTTTTGTAACTAAAATCTACTCAAAGAAAGATACCACACATTTTGATGAACTGTTGGCTCAATGTATATTAGAAGAATCTAGGATCAAGGAAAAGGATGATATTGAGTCAAATTAAATATCGCAAGCCTTCATTGCAAGGACCAAGAAGTTGAGGAAAGGGAAGTTTGGAAAGTCCAAGAAGAAAACAAACATGTCCAAGATTCATTTATTTTAATGAATGAGTATGTAAACAATAAAAAGGAATTGTCCAAAAATTAAAGTGAAAAACAAAAGGAAAGAAATAAGTGAATCTCACATAACTGAGGAAAGGGGAGAACCTAAGAAGAAGTTGAAAGGGGAAGATCCCAAGAATCTCTATTATTTAAGGGAGACTCATCTCTATCCATTCTTTATGAATTTTTTTTTTTTTTTTTTAAGTAGAAAGTAGCATAGCAATTTGTTATTACTCTA
>APFE030235127.1:0-14012 GCA_000404065.3 Pinus taeda
AAGTGCTTGAACAGAAGGTCAAGTTGGAGTACGTTCCTTCTAAGGAACAAGTTGCTGATATACTCACCAAACCATTGCCCAGGGACACTTTTTGAATACCTCAGGGAAAAGCTAGGGGTTGTTGATGCATCATCTTATTGCTGAACCTCTTCTTCTTGATGGTACAGGCTCAGGGGGAGCATATAATGCATTGTTGGCATTATGGAGGATGTGCAGAAGGAGATATTGGAGGTAGCTGCAATATGTCTCTATCTCTTTCATGGTGGATTATGGTTCTTCGTTGCAGATCTGGTTCATATTCAGGGGGAGCATGTTCTTAGGGGGAGCATAACCCTTTTCCCTTGATGTCAAAGTGGGAGAATGAAGCTGAAGTTTTGAGGTTGCCATCAAGTCCAAAGGGGGAGGTTGTTGGCATTATGGCTAAAGTGTTGTCCTTAATGGCAACCCATTCAGGTGATAGATCTCAGTACTTCAAGTCAGCAGTAGAGATTGATGATCAACTATCAAATATTGAAGAAAATAAGGGGTACGCAGGTACACCTTACATAAGGTGCGTACATGCAGGTCGGTGTTACATAAAGTGCATACATACCCGCAGCTATCCCGTTCAGGAGGTGCGTACCCCCAGTGCACACATTTCAAGGCAAAGAAAAGCACACGTGGGGTTTCTTACATTTTACACTTGGTTTTTAGCCGATGGTTTTGTGTTATTATGGTGTCGGCTCGTGGTATTAATCCATGATTTAAGGAAGAGCTTTACTATATAAAGCAAAGGAGATCATTTGGCTCATGGATGTTTTTGGTTGAATATCTTATCAGGGTAAGATCTGGTCTAGATCTACATAAGGCGAATCTACTGATGGACTAAGATCTCTTCAGCGCATGTTTAGATCTATAGATCTGACTGTCTGGGTTCTTTCTGAAGTCTTGAAATCATCTATGCCCGAAGGTACGCAGGTACAGTGAGAGAAAAGTGCGTACATACGCAGGAACGAAGCGTTTCAGGTGCGCCCATACGCAGGCACAAAAGGGTTTCAGGTGCGCCGGTACGCAGGTACAGAAGGGTTGCAGGTGCGCCGGTACACAGGTACAGAAGGGTTGCAGGTGCGCCCGTACGCAGGCACATAAGGGTTTTAGGTGCGGAGGACTGCAGGCAGTTCAATGGACTCAGAGCAAGGTACGTAGGCTAGCAGTTGAGCAGAATGCATACGTAAGTAAGCGAGCAGTTGAGCAGGGTGTGTACTGTAAGCAGGAAAGCAGTTGAGCAGGGTGAGTACTGTAAGCAGGAAAGCAGTTGAGCAGGGTGCTTACGTAAGCAGGCGAGCAGTTGAGCAGGGTGCTTACTTCTCTTAAAATCTTTGTTTATCATTGTTGTGTTCTGGGTTTGGTGCTATTATCGTTGATCTGGTTACTACAGTTGACTGGGTGATTCTCTTATACTTGATGATCATTTGATGCTTATGGATCCAGTTTGAAAATTTATGAAAAGTGGTCCTTGTAAGAAAAGAAGTAGGGGGTTGTAGCTCCCTTCGAGGAGATACTGGAAAACGAGAGAGAGTTGCAGCTCTCTGCAGGTTGCAGCCTGCGTACTGGTAAAGGACTGCACTAGTACAAAACTATTGTAAAAGGAGTTTCTAATTTGAAAGAAGATAGAGACATATTGCAGCAGGTGGTTTTCACCCACATTGGGTTTCCACCTTACATCTTGAGTTCTTTGGTGTGACTATCTATTTTCTTTGTTCATGCTCATTATTTTATGGTACTGACATGCAAAACTAATTCAAAGAACAAATAAGGAAGATTTATTAAAAGAATTAGATAATACTGATTCACCCCCCCTCTCAGTATTATTTCCAACAGGGACAGCCTGAGTGATAACAGTTTCAATTCAAATATCTGTGATACGTGTTAAGTTTTGTGCGTGGAATCTTCTCACAGAGGATAATCAAGAAAACGGACTGCGTGGATTTCAGAACAATGCGGATTTGGAATTTATGATACCTGAAATTTCGCCTGAAAATCCTGGAGGTTGTTAATTGCCAGTTGTAGAATGAATCAGATTGGATATGCATTAACTGGCAGTTGTGTAGTGTATCATGGAAAAAAAATGCAATTGACTTAGCCATATCGAATAGTGGATTCGATGTGAAACAAAATTTGGTGGTTTCCGATGCGTTGGGTTCGAATCACCATTTCGGGAGGAGTCAATCATTGACAGCACCATTCCAAATCACGACCAAATTGGAAAAAATGCAAAGGGATCTAAGTTAACGGAGCAGAGCGAAGTTTTAGTACCTCCTGTTCCAGACCAGCAAAGCTAAAAAGTAAATCTACAGTGGAAATCGTTTTTGGGTATAGATGTATTGTGTAAAATTGTTTTAGCACAGATATAAAACGATTTAGTGATGTTTACGTTCTACCAATGAAATATATTGCATTGGAATTTTTCAATCGATATATGGTTATTTTATTCATTAATTGCAACGCTGATAACACAGATGGGGCGTAAATGGGTTCGATGACATTTGTAAATTGCAAAGAATGAAACGTAGATAGGTGGCAAAAGCTTTTGTTTCATTTGAAACGAGTGGATGTTACCTATTATGCATTGGTAAAAGAATAGGATCGAGCACAAGAGTTCGGTGCATCAATTTTATTGTTTTTGTTTGTATTGTTGTTTGTGCCATAAATAGTAACCTAATTGGATTGAGCACAGGAGTTTAGTGCATCAATTTTTGTTATCAGAGCCAAACGATACATGTGGTTGTAGGTAAGATGCTGCCAAGGCGAGGAATTGGTCGAGGAAGACCAGAACCTAATGCAGTCCTGATAGAAGAAGTGCGGAGACTGCGTGAACGAATGGATACAATGGAAGCAACTCAGAGAAGAGCACTTGATGAGAGAACTAAGAGTTCTTAAGAAGAATTTGATGAAGAGGACGAAGTAGGAGAAGAAAATGAAACTGCTAAAGTCCTCAAGATGCTCGCAAAAGTTGGAAGAAAACCCAAGATAGAAATTCCTATGTATGATGGGAGTTTAAATGCTGAGGAGCTCATGGATTGGATCGGATCCATAGATCAATATTTCGATTATGAAGAGGTTGAGGAGAATAAGAGGGTGAAGTTTGCAGTCACTAGACTGAAGGGCCATGCAGCCATCTGGTGGGACGAGTTGCAGACATCAAGAACGCGAAAGGGGAAATCTAAGATCAAGCAATGGGATAAAATGGTAAGCAAACTCAAAGCCAAGTTTTTGCCTAAAGACTATCATTTGAATATTTTTAAGCATATGAAAAATTTGAAGCATAAAGGAATGTCTGTTAAAGAATATACTGAAGAATTTTACAGGTTAAGCATCAGAACAGGGCATGTAGAAGATGATCTGGAGAAAGTAGCCAGATACGTTAATGGGCTAAGGTATGAGATCCAAGATGAGATTAGCCTGTTAAGTTTGAAAACTGTTGAAGATGCCTATCAAGCAAGTTTGAAAGCAGAGGAGAAAATATTGCGGAAACAAAGTCAAAGAAACAGAGGAAAGAGCTCAGCAAGAGGTAGAGGATCAGCCAGATCCAGAGGAACACAGAATCAGTTTGAAGCAGGAAGTTCAAGCAGCAGGTCACCACAGATGGGTGAATCTAGTAGGGGGAGATTCACGCCCAGAGGAAGAGGGCGAGGAAGAGATGTTAGGTGTTATACCTGTGGAGAATGGGGACATATGTCGCGGGACTGTCCTCATAACAAATCAGCAAGCGAGAGGGGTGCAAATGTGGCCGAGGCAAAGCCGGAACCACCTCGACTTGTAGAGAAGGAAGAACCACCAGAGGAAGGTGAATCATTGCTACTTAGAAGAACTTTGCTGAGATCAGAAAAAGAGATTGGAGAACCTGCGCAAAGGAAGAACTTGTTCAGGACTACATGCAAATCAAAGGGTAAGTGTTGTAAGGTTATAATTGATAGCGGGAGTACTGACAACCTTGTGTCTACAGAGATGGTGGAAAAGCTTGGGTTAACAAAGAAAGCGCATCCTGCACCTTACAAAGTATCTTGGCTTCAAAAGGGTCATCAAATCACCGTGACAGAACAATGTAATGTGGAAATGCAGATTGGCACATAGAGAGATGTGATTTTATGTGACATAATTCCCATGGATGTATGTCACCTGTTATTGGGGAGACCATGGCAATTTGACCGAAAGTGATTCATGATGGAAGAAGAAATACATACACCATAGAAAAGGATGGAGTTAAGCATACGTTGCTGCCAGTGAAGAATGCTACTGATAAAGAGCTACCAGAAAATAATATTATGCTGATCAGTGGCAAAGAATTTCTAGAAGAGGTGGATAAAAGCGCAGAGATGCATTTCTCTATCGTGGGAAGGCCAAAGGTAATTTTAACCTCCACAAATTTAAATGATTTGCCTGAAGAAATTCAATTTGTGTTAAATAGTTACATGGATATCATTGTGGATGAATTACCAAATGAATTACCACCGGTTAGAAGTATAAGTCACCTTATCGACTTAATACCAGGAGCAAGTCTACCTAATAAATCTGCATATAGATTAACTCCTCAGGAAAATGCAGAAGTTGCAAGACAGGTTCAAGAGCTGATGGACAAGGGGCTGATTCGAGAAAGTTTGAGTCCGTGTGTTGTGCCAACGGTCCTTAGTCCGAAAAAGGGAGGAGAATGGCGCATGTGCACCGATTCCAGAGCTATCAACAAGATAACAGTCAGGTATAGATTTCCTTTGCCCAAGATGGATGATTTAATGGATTGTTTAAGTGGATCCAGGTACTTTACTAAGATAGATCTGAAAAGCGGGTATCATCAGATCAGAATTCGGGAAGGCGATGAGTGGAAAACCGCTTTCAAAACCAACAGTGGATTGCATGAGTGGTTAGTGATGCCTTTTGGGCTCACTAATGCGCAAAGCACATTCATGAGACTAATGAATGAGGTTCTGAAAGAATATACAGGTAAATTTGTTGTTGTTTACCTTGATGATATTCTGGTTTTCAGCAAAAGTAAAGAGGAACATTTGGAACACTTGAAGTTAGTTTTGAAAACTCTGCAGAAAGAGAAACTACTAATCAATTTGAAGAAATGTAGTTTTATGAAAGAGGAGCTGGTATATTTGGGATTTGTGATTTCCAGAGACGGTTTGAAAATGGATCTGGAAAAGGTACAAGCAATCAAAAACTGGCCTACTCCCAGGAGTGTCTTTGAGGTAAGAAGTTTCCATGGACTTGCTAGTTTTTACGGAAAGTTTATAAAGGGATTTAGTCAAGCTTTTGCACCAATCCTTGAGACAATTAAGGAGGTCAATCAGCCATTTCGATGGACAGAAGCAGCTGACAGGAATTTTAATTTGTTGAAAAGAAAGATAACAGAAAAGCCTATTTTATCCTTACCAAATTTTGAGAAAGTCTTTCAAGTGGAAACCGATGCAAGTGGAGAAGCAGTTGGTGCGGTGCTAAGCCAAGAGCAGAGGCCGATAACATATTTCAGCGAGAAGTTAAATGATGCAAAGAAAAAATATTCTTCTTATGATAAAGAATTTTAAGCTATTGTGCAGGCATTAAAAAAGTGGAGGCATTACTTGCTACCGAAGGTCTTCATCTTATATTCAGACAACCATGCTTTGCAGTTTATTAATAATCAGCCAAAGCTAAATCAGAAGCACGCCAAGTGGGTGGAATTTCTACAAAGTTTCACTTTTGTAATAAAGCATAAAAGTGGCAAGTCTAACAAAGTGGCAGATGCATTGAGCAGAGTAAGTTTTCTTTTGCAAGAATTTAAAGTGGGTGTTGTAGGTTTTGATGAAATGATAGAAATGTACAAGGATGATGAGGATTTTAAGGACATCTACACAACAGTGTAGAATCCGGTGAGCAATAACAGAAGTCAATGGATGGATTACCTTGTTCAAGGAGGCCTGTTATTTAAAAGCAACAAATTATGCATTCCTAAATGTTCCATGAGAGAGAACATCATTAAAGAGAAGCATAGTGGAGGATTGTCTAGTCATTTTGGACAAGACAAAACTTTCGCTCAGGTGAATGCTTTTTATTATTGGCCTAAAATGCAAACTGATGTTAAAAAGTTTGTTGAGAAATGCAGGGTATGCCAGTATGCCAAAGGAAGGAGTCAAAATACCGGACTATATCAGCCATTTCCCATACCAGATCGACCATGGGATGCAGTGAGTATGGACTTTGTTTTGGGTTTACCAAAAAATCAGAGAGTAAATGATTCTATTTATGTTGTTGTAGACAGATTTTCTAAAATGGCTCATTTTATTGCTTGTAAGAAGACTAATGATGCCACACACATAGCAAATTTTTTCTTCTCAGAGATTGTAAGATTGCATGGTTTTCCTGTAAGTATTGTATCAGATCGAGACACTAAATTTGTAGGGCATTTCTGGAGGGCACTTTGGAAGAAACTGGGAACTAAACTCAATTTTAGTTCAGCTTACCATCCTCAAATAGATGGTCAAACTGAAGTTGTAAACAGAAGCTTGGGGAATATATTAAGAAGTTTGGTACATCAGAATCCAAAACAGTGGGATCTAGCATTAGCTCAAGATGAATTTTCTTACAATGACACACCAAACCGAAGCACTGGAATGAGTCCATTTCAGATTGTCTTTGGAATGCATCCAAGAGGAGTATATGAGGTAAGAGACTTGGGGAAAATGGAAGCCAGAAGTGCAAGTGCTGAAGATTTTGTTGAACAAATGCAGAAGCTACAGGAAGAAGTTAAAGGTAAACTACAGGAAAGCAGCAAGAAATACAAGCAAAAGGCAGATCTGAAAAGAAGAGAAAAAGAATTTCAAGTGGGAGATTTAGTCATGGCATATTTGAGGAAAGAGAGATTTCCTACAAAGAATTATAATAAGCTGAAACTGAAGAAGATAGGACCCTATAAAATCAAAAGGAAATTTTCAGCCAATGCATATGAGATTGAGTCTTCGGAAGGGATCGGAATATCCCCCATTTTTAATATTGCAGACTTGTGTCCATTCAGAGAGGAAGAAACAAAATTGCAGACTAAAGCTACAGGTGATGAAGTTAAAACTGTAGATTGGAAAGAACAGGTACCAAAAACATTCAAGAAAGAAGTTGAAGCTATTTTAGATCAGCGGATATCCAAGAAAACTCGAGGGCAGACGTATTTTCAGTATCTTCTCAAGTGGAAAGAGCAGCCAATGGAAGATTCCAGTTGGTTGATAGTAACTGAATTGCATAAATATGGAATAAATCTTGAAAGTTTAAAGAACCAATCTTTTCTTCTCCCGGAGTCTAATGCAGGAGCATCGGAACTGACCAGCAATGTGGAAAATTGTCCACATGTTGTGGTCTGAGAGGGTGAATTTTATTACTGTTTGTTCAATCTCAGTTTTACTGAGAAGGTCGATTCTTCATATAGTTTGTTGTTTTAGTGATAAATGCAATTGTTTTATTGAGATTTTCTCTAATAGTAGGAGATTATGTTAGCTGTTTCTTAGAGCCATTAGTGGAGGAAACACATAAAAAATTTAAAAAGCAAAGAGATTTGGGAGAGCGTAGGTGTGGTGTGGCTGTTTGTTTTTGGGCGAAAAGCTCCAATTAAATAAGAGGACTGTGTTTTTGAATAAAACTGGAGATCGTTCTTTGTGAGAAGTCATCGAAACAAATCTATGTTTTTTTATTACTGTTGTTGTTGCTTATGAATAAAAAAAAATATTTTTTGAGCCAATGTGTGATGGAAATCTGTGTTATAAATGTAACAGATTAGATTTGTATCAATGGAATGCTGAACTGTGGTTTCAATTCAAATATCTTTGATACGTGTTAAGTTTTATGCGTGGAATCTTCTCACAGAGGATAATCAAGAAAACAGACTGCGTGGATTTCAAAACAATGCGGATTTGGAATTTATGATACCTGAAATTTCGCCTCAAAATCCTGGACGTTGTTAATTGCCAGTTGTAGAATGAATCAGATTGGATATGCATTAACTGGCAGTTGTGTAGTGTATCATGGAAAAAAATGCAATTGACTTAGCCATATCGAATAGTGGTTTCGATATGAAACAGAATTTGGTGGCTTTCAATGCGTTGGGTTCAAATCACCATTTCGGGAGGAGTCAATCATTGACAGCGCCATTCCAAATCACGCTAGATTGGAAAAAATGCAGAGGGATCTAAGTTAATGGAGCAGAGCGAAGTTTTAGTACCTCATGTTCCAGACTAGAAAAGCTAAAACGTAAATCTACAGTGGAAAGCGTTTTTGGGTATAGATGTATTGTGTAAAATCGTTTTAACACAGATATAAAACGATTTAGTGATGTTTACGTTCTGCCAATGAAATAGATTGCATTGGAATGTTTCAATTGATATATGGTTATTTTATTCGTTAATTGCAACACTGATAACACAGATGGGGCGTAAATGCGTTCGATGACATTTGTAAATTGCAAAGAATGAAACGTAGATAGGTGGCAAAAGTTTTTGTTTCATTTGAAACCAGTGGATGTTACCTATTATGCGTTGGTAAAAGAATAGGATCGAGCACAAGAGTTTGGTGCATCAATTTTATTGTTTCTATTTGTATTGTTGTTTGTGCCATAAATAGTAACCTAATTGGATTGAGCACAGGAGTTTGGTGCATCATGGACAACCATGTTTCCCCTTTGTTTGTAGTCCTAAAGTAAGTTTGGAACCCATATTTAGTAAATCCTAAAATGAACATAATAATTATAAATGTAATTTATATTATATTACCATGACAAATAGATAGCCTCAAGGCATTATGAATTGTCCAAATAAGAATTGCATGAAATAGGAAGTTTCTATCATTGATAGGTATTGATACATCAAACGTATTTACACCATCCCATAATTCACGAAGCTCATCAATGAGGGGCTCGATGTATACATCCATATCCTTTACCTAATATTTCCCTAAGTGAACAAAGAGTTATTTATTAGGAATAACTCAATTGAGATATTTTTATATAATCTTCAAGAAGGCATTGCATTCACATGTTCTAGTACTTGGTATGATAAGAGTTAACATTGCGTGTTCCTTTATCATTTCCCTCAAAGGGGGGAGATTGTTGTTTATAATTAACACTGGCCAAATAGAATATGTTTTTCTAAGATCTCCAAAGGGATTTATGCCATCCATTGCTAGATAAATTCTTGCATCCCTTGGCTCATTTCTTAAATGTGGCCATTTTACGTCAATATCTTTCCAATATTTACTATCTACAACCATACGCATCACACCTTCTTGGCTCCTCCCTCGTGCATGATGATCCATATATTTTTCCAACTCCTTGCATTTGAACATTCTCTCAAACGTTGGCTTTAGTGGAATGTGTCATAATACTTTATAAGGAACCTTCTTGGATAATTGATCTTGACAATACCTATTTGTGTGACACTTTGGGAATTGTTGTAAATTTTCATTATTTCGATCGTACAATATATGGTCATTTGGACATGCATCATATGCCTTGTACTCCATTCCAATGTCTTTCATTGTTGAAGATACTTCTCTATGAGAATGAGACAACTTAGTGTCCTTTGGAAGTATTTTGTTTGCCAAAAGTTTGCATAGTGCAACAAATGATTTTTATAAGTATACACAATATTCAAAACTTTTAAGACATCTAGAGAATTAATTTATAGGAATATCAATCCAACCTTAATATATCAGTAAAGCATGTGTTTGTCAATCCATGTGTAGCCTTCAAGTTCAACAACAATGTAAGTGTCGCCAATATAGAAGATTCAACGTTTGCATAAAGAGGTGTCCTAGCCAAATGAGCTAGCGGTGAATCAACAACTTCTTCAAAAGATGTGTAGAAGTATTGGATAAATTCATTGACACCAGCCCCATTTATCTGCGAAGTGACTTCTTCCATAAATGTGTCTTGTCCTGCATATTGAGAGTCACTATTATCAATATCATCCATTGGTTATTCACGAATATTGGGAACTTGAAGTGGCTTTTGATAAATAAAAAAATCAAATTAAATGATCAATAATAATGTATTAAATAATGTGCATATTTATTTATTATAAGAATAACAATTTGTTAATTATAATGTACCCCTTCTATATAAACTACATGGTCCAATCTATGGATACCAACAAGCGTTTTCTTCTTTAGTTTCCTATTTTGGCACATTTTGCAACTACAATATATCATTTCATTGAAGTATTCATGTGCACCTGGAGTACGTCTTGTTTCTCGTTCACCTAAATATTTAGATGACGATGTGCTATTTCCCTGAATGCACCATGTTTTTTAAACAATAAGACTACAATTTTTAACTTGGGTATTACTTGTTTTTCAAGAGAACATGACCAATGAATAAACCTAAGGAGTGAATTTATGAATATGTAGTCTTTTAGTGTATGTTTTGGCTCTTTGATCACTTGATTGTTTGTACTTTTGTTTTTTTGTTGTTTCAAGGTAGTGTTTAGTGCTTATGTAGGAATTAGATATGAAAAAAATTAAGAACTAGGTTCAAAACCCTAAACAAAACTCTACCAATGTGTTGAGTGAGCATTGAAGATCTGTCCAACACTTTGAGGCAAGCTTATCAGACCATTCCAACAGGAATCTAACTAGTCACAAAAAAACTTTTGAATTATTATTTTAAATTTATTTATACAAATAAATCCAACCTCCAACTAAATCAACGACATAAATAATACAAATACCAAAAGCAACGTAAATACTTGGTATTCCATTTTGTATAGAATAATGTAATAGAAATCTGCGAAGAAAAGTTTGTGGACACTAGTTAGGATCATTACATAAATAAATGTTGAAATATATGACAACATGTAAAACCATAAAATTATTCTAAAATATGTTGGTTTAAACTTTTGTGCATGTTATACTAATTTCATTGAGGAGTTCTATGATTAAAATGCATGTAGTTGTTGTGCTCTACAACAACCCCCCATTTCATATCATTATTATTCTCGAAACTATAATGATAAATGGGTCCCTTTTGATTTTAATTGGTATCAACTTAGTGTCACTCAAAAAGGTCCGAAAACAAAATAAAAACATTACAAAACCTTTTTGATAAACCAATTAAAGATCTTATATATATAAATTATTAATCTCTTATCATTGTGATAAAGCGATCGCAAGATCGCATATCGCAAAGACAAAGGAGGCATAACTTAAAGACCCATGGGTTTTCTCCGACGCGACAACTCGCAATAGGCTATCGGATATCGGCAATAATAAGTTGGCATAATAAAATTCCTTTCGCTCCGATGCGATGCGATATCGCTATCGACGATCGGGGATTTACCATACATGCTTTTCAAAGTGCGCAGTTAATACTCCCGATGCGATGCGATATCTCTATCGATGATCGGGGATTCCAAATGGAACCAATGTAACAATTTAAGATTTCCCCGACACCTGATTGGGATAAAGCCAAAAGCGTGAATTTCAAAGAAATCTTAAAGCAAGGTTATTACGATTAATTCGTATTAAAAGCCTTATCTTCCAAACAGTCATTCATCTGTGCTCAACTGCCAAAACATCCAAGGCACGCTTAAACAAATCATTCGGCCAATAATCGATATGATGGGCATTTAAAGTATTGACAGGATTTAACGGCCATTTAATGAAACAGTAAGCCTAAAAATATTTTCACAGATTGTATTCGTGGCCACTTTAAGTTAATCATTCATCATGCATTGATCAATATATCTCACTCATATTCGGTTTGCGCTATCAATTTTCTGTATTACGTTCATTTTCACTCATGTGCAGAACTATTCCGAAGTAACTAATTCAAGCAGAATGGGGAAGAAGTCTAAGAAAACTACAATCTCTTCCGCTTTGTCGGCCACAGGACAACTCATCGCTGATCTAGGAACTAAAAAGAAAGGATTGATATCGGATATTACATGTCTAAGACTCGGCAAAACTACTTGGCAAAGTACCTATAATTTGATTGAAGCCGAAGAACGAGAGATGAAAACAGTACGAGCCTCAGCAGATAGCACTCAAAAATCTGATGCTACTCTAAAGGACTTAGCCGACTCTTTCTTTCATTGGATAGTAGGTCGGGAACAAATTCTCCCATATACGGATGTAGTGAGATGGGCAATTGAGGAAATCCAAATCACAGACAGAACCTTTAGCACCAGAGATGGGAGAATCTTCGGTTCATTTCAATCTGATGATTTGAGGCAAATGTATCATTTGCCTATGCCAGAGAAGAAGTACAACTTGGCATTTCTGGAGAAATTCCGAGATGAGAACGAAACTGAATCCGAACCCATTCGGGAATGGAGGCAAAATCCGGCAAAAGACAAGCATGAATCTTCGGGTAAGTACTCGGTTGATTCTCTATGCTCTCCTTATTGTTATGATGGGATAATGATGTGTAGGTTGTGGTGGTTGCACGATTCCACTAATTTCACTATAGAAATGGTTCCCTTGATGGAAGCGGAATGTAATGGTGAAATAATGGATTGGGAAAATATATTGTCTGATAAGCTAGCAACTGCAGTTCTTGATTTTAGAAGCAAATCCCACGTCACTGAAAGGCTTATTCCCCCATTCTACTACAATGCTTATATATTAGACATCCTGTGTTTTAAATCTGAATTTCCTATGCTCGGATGGAGGTGGACTTCGCAAGACCCCATGCCCATTCCAATATACCATCAGAAGTTGTGGAAAACTTACTACAAGCACCATTTATACCAAATCTGCAACGACTTTATGTTACCCATTCATTATTCTATCTTTAATAAACCTGCCCCTAAGATTTCCTGCCAAGCAGGGATTGATTTGACATCAATAGGAAGCTGGTTCGGAGAGAAAAAATTTACTTATATAAGAATTTTCGGTAGTCAAACCAAACCTCACGTTCTTTCTTTGTACATACCTGATAAATTGTTGGCTAGGGAGATAGCCTATCAGATTATCTCCGAAGGAGTTACACAAACTCTAAAGAAAAATAAGAAGCAGTTCTGGCCCTCTCTTCCCCTGAGATATGGTATCTACACTCTACATGATTTCAAACATGCAGAGAAAGAATTTGAAAAAATAAAGTCATTAACTCTAGCAACTCTCCCTAGTAGGCGATTTGATCCACGCAAAGTTGCCTATAATGCACTTGAATAGGCCAAATTGACCAAGTTTGAACATAAAGAAGATAAGTTTGATGACCTGTTCTCATCAGCCGATTCAATGTTCCAAGTTAAATTGTTGGCTAGAATCGAATACAAAGATGACGGATTAGTTGAATTCAACAGACTTAGAGAACATAGGTTTCAAACTCTGCCTCTAGATCTATTAGAAACAACCCCAACAACAGAATCAAGTGAGCCTGAACAGCGACTTACTAAGGAACCTCCTGTTACATCAAAGGAACAGGAAGAAGTGCATATCAAAAGACAAGAGGAAACCCAGACGAAAGAGCAGGAATAGAGTAGCATAAATGTGAATGTAGATACTCAAATTCACCCAAAATTGCTCCAGGAATGGCAGAAATTCAACTCAATTATCAGTAATCTTGAGTGCTCTAAAGATGTCGAGACATGAAAAGAGGCTGATACATAGGAGACAACTTCAAAAAAGGTTCTAAGTGAAACCAACGACCTACCCAGTTCGAAAGAAGTAGAGATAATCCCAAAGGATCCTTCCGATCAGGTTATTTTGCAAATAGAAGAAATTCCTCCCTTAGATGTCTTCTATAGCCCAAGACACGAAGCTGTGGTAAAACGACAGAGGAAGAGGAGAAGGACTGATCAACCTTCCCTATTCCTAGAACAAACAGTGATGAGAAATGTGCTTTGGAAAGAGGAATTTGACCCCTCTAATGATCTAACAAAAATATCACAATATGTTGGAGCCTATTCGGCAGCAACAATAGACAAGGAATTAGAGGTAAGCATTTTATTGACAACAAAAGACCAGGAGATTTTTTCACTGCAAGCGCAACTATCAGAAGCACAGCAAAAGGCAGAGCA
>APFE030235128.1:5905-37595 GCA_000404065.3 Pinus taeda
AAAATGAAAATCCAAACTTTAAATCACAAGTCTATCGAAGTTTTGTAAAGAGAAATATCAAAGAGGATTTCTCAACAAGGGGAGATTTCAAACATGGTCAGACTCTCAAGAAGACTGGTAGGCGCTAGGGTGATCTAAAGTCCCTACAGCCTCTAAGCTCAGAGCCACTACACAACCAAATTGAAAAACAAACCCAACAAGCAAAACTTCTAGGATTTCACCTAAAACCCTAATGCTAATGAAACAATCCAAGGAAAGATTTCAAGCAGTCACATGTAGGTATGGGCAGAGGACAATCACTAGAAAAACAAAATAAAATTAACTAAAAGAGCAAAAGTCAAAATTTTCAAAAATTTAGCAGGGTACGCAGGTGCAGAGCTCACCCAGGTGCGGGTACGCTCTGTGCACAAAAACAAAGTGCATACAGGTACGCACTGTGATCTAAGCACAGGCTGCGGACTTCGACTAAAGTAATGAAAAATAAAAAACAAAGCTAAATAAACTAAGTCTACCCAAAGCCACACACAACAAGCCAAAAATAGAAACCAAAAAACAAGTTTCTCAAATCAAAGAACAACGAGGAAAACAGTCAAGTCCCCAGCGGAGTCGCCATTTTGTCACGCGGAATCAGTCGATCTTGCGGACAAGACAGACCTTCCTAGAATCTAATGAAGACCTAATGACAAACAAACCAACCAAACACTATCTTTCTCTAAATACGCTTTATAAGTAATGGGGAACAAGTGTATTTTAAGGGCCTACCTCATATCCAACGCAAGTTCGGAGATGCCTTCGCTTCTTTGATCCAAGTAAGTTCCTTTATCGCAAACCTGCAAGCACAAACAAGGCAAACAATTAAATAGCACCTGAATATCCAATATTATAAAACATATTTAACATGAAAGTCAAGGAGTCCATGAAACAAATAGCATAAGATACTTGTTGAGAAAAATGAGCTTGATTGTATTAATTCAAAAGAAAATAACCTTACAACCTTTGCCTTGACGCTGTACAAGCTCCTTCCAGGGTCTAACAAGAAGTCTCCTCTACTTTGACAAGCTTCACTCACTCCCTAATGGGGCCAAAAAGGTATGTGATCTCTCCTCTTAAGCTCAAATAGGAAGTCTTGATTTCACTAGCATTTACCTCAAAAGTTCAGCTTCTAACCTCCCTGGCCACTGACCCAATGCCTCAATTTATAGTGCAATGGAGATCAGTTACCAGCTCCTCCTTCAAAGGGATAGAATCCTCCTTCAAAAGGATAGCTCCTCTCAACAAGGGATTAGTTCCTCCTATGATGGGATGCATGAACCACTTGGAGAGAACAATCCACGTAACAAATGCTTCTAGAAAACTCTAGAATCAACCCAAGATGAGTTTTTTAAGATAAAAATTGCGCCTTTTGACTTTTACAGGGGTACGCACCCTCCCCTTTACATACAGAGCGTATAAGTACACATATATCTTGAACAAAAGGTGTGGGCCCGCAGGAAAAGCTAAGAGAAAGTGCGGAACCTGAGTTATATTGATTTTTTGATGTCTTTCTCTCTTTTCTCAAGCTTGTTTTGAAGAGCTGAGGTTTAATACTTGCTTAGGAAGCTGGTATAGGTGATGATAGGCCTACACCGCCTGCAAATAATCAAGGTGACGATATTTTTGTGTAACACGTAGTGTGACGCTGCAGAAAAAAACGCAAACCCCAAACCACATCCAAGACATCCCTAGGGTGCAGAAACCTGGTTCCAGCACCCTCCCCTACTACCTCGGGTGAGACCTCAGTCTACGCTTCTCGGGTTGTTGCCGAAAGGGCCGGTAGTAAAAGCCCCACAAAACGAGTATGGGGTGCGAAGCCCGGAATTTCGGGTAATATTAGGGTAAAAGAGTCCACCGAAAGCGTTGAACACGAGATATAGTAGGTTGAGTGAAAGGGTAGTCTACTTGAAAATTATGTAAAGAAATAGTAATAGAGTCAGCCCACGGTGGGATCGCGGGCCAAGGGAAAGTATAAATAGAGTGAGGCTCTATGAGTGAAAGGCGGTTTAGTTTTGGGTTTTTGGTCCTAAGATGTAATGGATGAATAGTTTGAGAGCAGCTGTAAGTCCGATTCGAGGGAGAAGGGTAGAAGGTAAAGGCTCTGTAGTTGTGTGCACAGAGGCTTGGAAAGTCCATCGCTGCATGTGCAGACCTCTGCAGCTGAGTGCGCAGGGTAGATCTGGATGTATTGTTGGAGATTGATAATAGAGATAAGTTTCTTCTGAATTCTGTGTTTATTGTGAATTTACTCTTTTATGATAAATGAACTATTATGATTCTTGCATTTGCTACGATTGAATACATGTGAACTAGGTTAATCTTGATGCACGAAGTAACCAAAAGTAATAAATTTTTGCTTAAATACCGTTTAAACTAGAGCAAACCAGTAATAAGTGATTCAATCTGTAATAAGCGCAATAAGGATATTCCAATCTGCATAGAATTGGTGCAACACAAGGTTACAAAACAGCACGCGAGCCCCAAACCACATCCAAGACATCCCCTATGTTGCAATTTTGCAAGACCCTGAGTGTTGTTCGCATGATCCCAATCATCACGAACCATCAGAGGCAACGTATTGATTGCATCTCCACCCATGGTTTCCCTCTATCCATCCTTGTGTTGTTTTGTTGTAGTGCGTCATCCTGCCCCTAGGCAGGGTGGCGGCATTGGGACTAATCCTACATCACATTCCCTTTTTTTCGGTACATCCCCTGCTAGCGATGTTGTAGCCTGTGGGATACCCGTAGCTATCAATACCAGACTCCTTAGAGAGTCCTGCTCCTACCTCAGCCAGATTACTACCTTCGGGCGTATGCCTGGTGCAGAGATGATGAACAACTCCATCTGTATTTCTAAAGTGTAGGCTACCCAACAGATTCCCCATGCCGATTTATAAGCCATGCGAACTTCAACTGCCCTGATAACCATTTTTTCCAGCTCGTGTAACCTTCCCTTGTGAAATTTGTGGCCGATCATTTCATATCTGGGTCGTATTGTTGCTCTTAATTGCCTACCGACCACTGCCTTTTGCCAGAATGCAGCCTTCTTATCATGAACATTGGTATTAATGGTCATCATTCCTTGGAACAGCGCACTTGCGTGGCTTTTTTCGTGGAACCATGCCCCTGATTGTTAGCCAGATGTACGCGCACCTTGATACTCATGCCTTTGTCACCAAGACTTCTTTATCGTCCCTCGATCTCTTTCAACTGGGCAGAGCCATGAGACTCTCCTTGGAATAGTTAGTCAGGTAGTCGGCCTGCCCTTATAGGGCTCCAAGCGACTGCCATTCACCTTTCCTTGGAAGGGGTTGATCTTAGGCAACTGAACTATGCCCCCATGTGTTACTTCTTTGATGACATAAGGTCCCAACCAATGCACGTAGAGTTTACCTGGGAATTTCTCGAACTTATTGTCATATAACAATATGAGATCATCCTTCTTGAATGTGCACACCTTGATGTGGTGATCATGCCATGCTTTCTTGTGTTGCTTTTGTATTTGCTGATGAAATCCAGCCAGAAAGCATTCTTCATCCAGTTCGTTGAGTTGTGTGAGCCTTTCCTCCAAGGCCCCATGATTTTCCACTCTTGTAGCTGCTGCAATCCACAGACTAGGCACGATATATTCCATAGGCATCATAGCCTCCTTACCAAAGACTAGTCGAAATGGTGTTTGGCCTATCAACTTTTTGCATGTGGTTCGATATGCCCATAGCACAACAATGATGTGCAAGTCCCAATCATTCCATCACACATTGCAGATCTTAGTCAGCACGGTTTCAAACAATTTGTTGAATGCCTCAACACTCCCATTTGCTTGCAGATGGTATGGTGTGCTCCGTTGGTGATATATCTAGAATTCCTCAGTGAGCACGCTGATGGTTTCGTTCAAAAAATGTGTTCCTCGATTACTCATGAGAATCTTAGGACACCCAAACTTGGTTAACACATTCTCGAACAACAACTTTGCCGTTGTCGTGGTTGTGCAATCCTTAACTAGCTGTGCTTCTACCCATCGGGTCCAGTATTCAGTCGTATTGATAATATAGTGTGCACCCATCTTCGCTCATGGTTCAATAGGTCTGACGAAGTCGATCACCCATTTCTCAAATGGTTGTAGCGTTACCTATGGATTAAGTGGCATTTCATCCCTTCGTGACAGCTTACCCATTCGTTGGCATACATCGCAGGCCTGACAGTATGCTTTTGAATCCTAATGGAGGGTGGGCCACCATAATCTTACAAAAAGAACCTTCTGGGCTGTGGTGTGGCCCGCATAATGTCCACCAGCAACCCCTCCATGTGCTTTCACAAGGATCTGTTCTTGCTCAAACTATGGTACATATCTACATAATATCTCATTATGGCCCATCTTGTAGAGATGGTCGGCAATCATAGTGAAATATGTTGCTCGTGTCACCAATTCCTTTTTTTGTTGCACAGAATACCCCTGCAGCGTAGCTTGACCACATCAAATCGCTGGTATTCAGGGACCACACTGTCAAACTTCTCCAAGAATTCATTTACTATTGTGAGCCCGTCATACACCGGCAGCTTGCAGTCCTGAGCTTTAATGTAGTACATGGATTTTGTTAGCATTTTGCAGTTTAAAGTAGTTGCCCCGTTCATTTTGTTCTGCCATTGCTCGTCTTCTTCCTTTGACTCATTAGTGTATCTTTCATTGTAACCCTATGAAATTCTTCGTTCCTCCATTGCCTTACCCTTTATTGGCCTTTTTGCAGCAATTTGGTAGATGAAATCCAATGCTTCATCCTACTCGTCGTTGTGCATAGGTTCCATGTAGTGGGATCATGGGCCAAGGGAAGGTATAAATAGAGCGAGGCTCTATGAGGGAAAGGCAGTTTAGTTTTGGGTTTTTTGTCCTAAGATGTAACGGGTGAATAGTCTGAGAGCAGTTGTAAGTTCGAGTCAAGGGAGAAGGGTAGAAGGTAGAGGCTTTGTAGCTGTGTGTGCAGAGGCCTGGAAAGTCCGTAGCTGTGTGCGCGGACCCCTGCAGCTGAGTGCGTAGGGTGGATCTTGATGTATTGTTGGAGATTGATAATAAAGATAAGTTTCTTCTTAATTTTGTGTTGATTGCAACTTTACTCTTTTATGATGAATGAACTATTATGATTTCTGCATTTGCTACAGTTGAATACATATGAACTGGGTTAATCTTGATGCGCAAAGTAACCAAAAGTAATAAATGTTTACTTAAAGACCGTTTTAACTAGATAAAACTAGTAATAAGTGATACAATCTGTAATAAACGTGATAAGGGTATTCCAATCTATGCTGATCTGGCATAGCGCGAGGCTGCAAAACAACGCGTTGACATCCAAGACATCCCCAGGGTGCAAAAACCTGGGTCCAGCACCCTCCCCTGCTACCTCGGGTGAGACCTCAGTGGACGCTTCGCGGGATGTTGCCGAAAGGGCCGGTAGCTGCAGGATTTGTTTGGCTAAATAATTCTTCCAAACCTAGGCCAAGCTCAAATAAGCCCAAATAAAAGAGACTCTTTTGTTTCTTCCTCGGTATCGATGATAACACTTTTACCTTTTTCCTTCATTGTGGACTTGCCAACTTGCAGGTGTCGTGGCGATGACTGCACTAATTCTTGGAGTGGAGGTTTCTTCTTGGTCTTCAGCATCAATGGCTATTTAGAGTAATCTACTTCCTGCGGCGACTCTGGTTATGGACTATCGACGATAGGCCTTTGAGCTTTCAAGATGACATCTTTGTAATGTCGCGACACTACCTGAAACCGCAAACTATTTTCAACTTCCTTGTTGCTCATGATGTGGGCAATACAAACCGATTCTCTTGGCAGAAAGTACGACGTGGTGGTGTGACCTTTTCTTTGTTTATATATCGATTGAACTCGGAAACCAACGGCTTGTTTTTCTGGTAGCTCATAAATGTGACTTGTGTGGGTATGCTTTTGCCTTACTAGCCCATCGCCCGCTTCATGGTGCTTTAAATGTGCCATAATACCATGACCAATATCTTCAACAGTCACTTTCCATATTTCCTTTGCAGTCGCAAATCCCCAAGGTCACAGATGTGGTTTCTGCAGGGGGTCGGTGGTCATATCATGCCATTGTATAGTAGCCTGTTTTATAGTCACGCACCCTCTTCCAACTACTTGGGGTGCTGGGACTGAACCGTCAATGGATAGTTAGAAGGGCGAACCCTTCGCACGGGTCCCCCAGTTCCTTACTGACCCAGGTCACGAGCACCCTAGATGTCCTCCTACAACAGAACCATTTGTTGACTTCTTTGGGCTTGACCTAAGTTCGGAAGAATTACTTAGCCAAACAAATCCCATAGCTACCAAACCTTTTGGCAATAGCCCGTGAAGCGTGGACTGAGGTCTCACCCGAGGTAGCAGGGGAGGGTGCTGGAACCAGGTTTGCGCACCCTGGGGATGTCTTGGATGTGGTTTGGGGCTGGCGTGGTATTCTGCAACCTCGCGCTATGCCAGATCTGAACAAATCGGAATACCCTTATTGCGCTTATTACATATTGAATCACTTATTACTAGTTTGATCTAGTTAAAATGGTGTTTAAGAAAACATTTATTACTTTTAGTTACTTCGTGCATCGAGATCAACCCACTTCACATGTATTCAACCATAGAAAATGTAGAAATAATAATAGTTCATTCATCATAAAAGAGTAAAGTCGCAATCAACACAGAATTTAGAAGAAACTTATCTTTATTATCAATCTTCAACAATACTTCCAGATCCACCCTATGCACACAGCTGTAGGGGTCTGCGCACATAGCTGCGGACTTTCCAGGCCTCTGTACACACAGCTGGAGAGCCTCTACCTTCTACCCTACTCCCTTGACTTGAGCTTATAGACACTTTTAAGATATCGCCTTTAAGGACCCATTACATTCCATCTTCCAAAAGAACTACTTTCCCTCATAGAGCCCCGCTCTATTAATACTTTCCCTTGGCTTACGATCCCTCCACAGGCCGACTCTATTACTATTTCTTTACATTATTTTTGGGCGAACTACCCTTTGACTCAACCTACTATAGTTCGCGCTCCATGCTTTCCGCGGAGTTTTTTACCCTAATATTATTCACAATTCCAGGCTTCGCACCCCATACTCGTTCCACGGGGCTTACGCTACCCAACAAGTCGATATGGATAACTTGCTATCTCATTAGCCACTCACCTTCTAATGTCCTAGATTGTGGTATTTATGAAGAATTTTGGACCATAAAATGGTAAATTATTCTTCTCCCCTAATTTTTTTTGGATGTAAATCATTTATGGATATTGCCAAAGATGATGGAAATAAACTAATGATAAATCAAAGACATGGTTTTTTTAGGTTAAGCAAATGGTGATTTTGGTTACTATCTATACGTGTTCAAAATAGCAATAAGAAATTCCAATTTAATTTGTCTGCAAATCCCCAAGGTCACAGATGCGGTTTCTGTAGGGGGCTGGTGGTCATATCACGCCATTGTATAGTAGCCTGCTTTATAGCCATGCACCCTCTTCCAATTACTTGGGGTGCTGGGACTGAACCTTTAATGGATAGTCAGAAGGGCGAACCCTTCCCACGGGTCCCCCAGTTCCTTACTGACCTAGGTCACGAGCACCCTAGATGTCCTCCTACAACGGAACAATTTGTTGGCTAATTTGGGCTTGATCGAGGTTCGGAAGAGTTATTTAGCCAAACAAATCCTGCAGCTACTGGCCCTTTTGGTGATAGCCCGTGAAGTGCGGACTGAGGTCTCACTCGAGGTAGCAGGGGAGGGTGCTGGAACCAGGTTTCCATGCCCTAGGGATGTCTTGGATGTGGGTTGGGGCTCACACGTTGTTCTGCAACCTCGTGCTATGCCAGATCTGTGCAGATCAAAATAGCCTTATCGAGCTTATTACAGATTGAATCACTTATTACTAGTTTGATCTAGTTAAAACGGTCTTTAAGTAAACATTTATTACTTTTGGTTACTTCGTGCATCAAGAATAACCCAGTTCACATGTATTCAATCATAGGAAATGCAGAAATCATAATAGTTCATTTATCATAAAAGAGTAAAGTCGCAATCAACATAGAATTCAGAAGAAACTTATATTTATTATCAATCTCCGACAATACATCCAGATCCACCCTGTGCACTTAGCTGCAGTGGTTTGCTCACACAGCTGCGGACTTTCTAGGCCTCTGCACACACAGCTGTAGAGCCTCTACCTTCTACCCTTCTTCCTCGACTCGGACTTACAACTGCTCTCAGACTATTCACCCATTACATCTTAGGACCAAAAACCCAAAACTGAATTGCCTTTCCCTCATTTTCAGTTTTAAAAAGCAATCCCATTGTTTTAGATAGTTGATTATACGGTTATCATTACATAAGATTTGATTTACTAGTTTTAAAGTGTCAAAAATAAATTTCTGTTTCAAAATTGCAAAGTGTCTCTCTTGTTTTCACTTCGTTTTGAAAAAGAATTTTGTTGAGTACAGTCGCTTTAAAAGTATTTCAGTTTTTCACATAGTTTTCTTAGTGTCAATTACAAATTAAGGGAGCTGAAAACCAATACATGCATGTGCATTTACATCTTGAATGCTTGGCTTGATTTAGGACTGTGCATATTAGCGTGTGCTCTATGCTCTGTGAAGAAAATATGCTTGAATTTTTTCCCCTTAGTAGCTAGGATTTTCATTGCTGAAAGAAGATAAAATGTCTATTTATCATCTTAGACTGCATCTAGGAATTATACATACATCACGTGGTGAACCTGAAAGGAAAACTGCTAAGTAAGATCAACTTAAAATAAATGTCAATGAATCTAACAATGCTTTGGAACTTAACACAACATCTAGAGGTCTAGGCTAGAGATGTATTCCGGCGTCGTAAACCCTGGTAACTGTTGCTTTCACTGCTGGTTAGGTGACTCCTCCACTCTGAGACGATAAGTTCCAGTACGGACTTGTGCTCCCACGTACCGTCGTGTATATATTGGGAGACCACTATAGGCTGCATCCTTTATCCTTAGGGAGCTGTGTTTGCCGCCTTATCGATCGTAATGCACTGAACACAGCATTCGAGAAGACTGACTGCCATACTGTAAAAATTATTCTGCGGTTTTACGATTGGTTTGGTAATCCTCTCTGCCTAGATCTCCAGAGAAGTCCATTTTGATCCTTTTCAGACTCCTTAACAGAAAAGGTCCTATGAGCGCTTGTCACTTCAAGCTCAATAAAAATTGAAGGCGACTAGAGTCATCTTTTGTTTTTTCTCGACTCTTTAAAATTGAAAAACCAAGTTGTGTCCAAGCGTCTAAAAATTTATTTTAAATCGGAATAATCTCACAAATTCCTCCGTTGATCTTCAGGTTGAGAAAATGGAGTCTACCAACCAAATATTTCCCCGTGAAGGAAATCCTAGTCCCTTCCTATCTTGGGGAGATGTTGGTCCACCCCATATGGCCACTTTGTCACTTCCAGGATTGACAATTGGCTTGCCATCCGGCTCTTCTCTACCTCTGTCGTTCAGAATCCCACAATTCCTGAATAGTCTAACCAGCAACTAGACAACACTAGAGTTGCTTCCCAACCTTCTACTTCATCTAATTCTCCTTCTCCTCCTTCCTCTTCGCTTGACAAAGCTTATAAAGTCAAAAGTCAAGTAACTGAGAAGAAGAAGAAATAGAAAGAGAAAAAGGAAAAGAAGAAAAAGGAACTAAAATCAAAAGGGAACAACCAAGTATCGTCTAGCAAAAATCCACACACCGCACAGTAAAAAAATAGATCTCCTTGTGTTATTTGCAATGGAGACCACTTTCATCTAGATTGTCCCTGCATCCCTCGGATGTTAAGGGACTGGTCTCCTCGTTTGCACCACCCGATAGCATCAACCTCTGGCGATCATGTTGAATGCTCACCATCAACCAGTGAAAGTGAAGTACATGGAAAAAGAAGGAATCCTAGGCTTCCTTATAAGTTGTGTGAAGGCGATCATGCCGTCCACCATTGTCCCTTCCTTGAAGAGGCTAAAAGAGCTTTAGATAATTGTCCGGTTTAACCATTACGACTTCCTCCTGGATATCAAAAACTCTTACTGAGTCCTCCACCGGTTGAAAATCCAGCTGGCCCATCTGTGTGGTTAGCCGAAGCACCTATCATTGAAAATGAACCTTCGGAATCCATACCAGACGAAAGTCAAAGGGTCGTTACGGCAGTTGACCCGGTATTGCCTTCAGAGTGTTTATCTTCGAACGATACTGTCGCTGAAGAGAAAGATAACGACACCGTTCAAATTATTTTCATCAACAGCAACTCCAATGAGCTTGGGGGAAGTCCCCCGTTCCTTTACCGCAGGAAGGAAGTTCATCAGAGTCCTACCCAGCCGTATATTTTGGTCCCACCACCAAGCAACCTAGTGGTTTCCTTTGACTGTAATCTACTAGGCAGACCCCGTTTACCAGCCAGTGTACCATATAGAATTATTGTACAAGCTTACATAATGGTCATGGTTGGTACCATCATCGATGAAGGGGCTTCTGTGAGTATCCTTTCCTCAACTGCTTGGAAAGCGCTTGGTTCGCCACCACTTTTGCCTGAAATGAGAAATATAACAGGCTTCGACAAGGGAACGAGTCGACCTTTAGGGATCCTTCCAAATGTGCCCTTTACTTTGAGAAGGAAAACTGTTCACATGAATGTTATGGTAGTTCAAGGACCTTTAGATTACAATCTACTCCTTGGACGTGACTATATTTATTGCATGGGAGCCCTCGTCTCCTCACTCTTTAGAGTAATGTGTTTTCTGCACGAAGGCAGAATGGTTAAGCTCGTAGACCAAATGTCATTCCCCAGTTCACACATGGAAAATAGCCAAATGCCATCCCTGAATGGTCTTTTCACTCAAGAAATGTCTCATCGGTCTCCAGTCCGTCCACCTGATGAGCGCGAGTGATTCAGGAAGGTGTGACTGAAACCCAGGGGGCATGCACCCTAGTCTACTTCGGCAGGAAAACTCTGGGTATAGGGTAGGTTTCGAAAAAGGATATATGACTAGTTTGATACCCGTTCGTCTAAGAAAAGGGAATTAGACCAGATAAGATACCTCCGTTAGAAGGTAGGCCTTTCCCGATAGAACATTTGTTTTGCCTGCAAATTGAGGGGTAACCTGGAAACTCTACTTCGCTATACCTGGGGGCATGCAAACATTTCTGCATGCAAGTGAAGAGTGGCTATTTATTTATTAAATTTTTAGGACCTCTAACCCTTTAAACCCATAAGGCTAGTCGTTTCCTAGCTTGCATAAAGAAAGGACCCGTGGCAAAGCTTTAGAGATGTAAGCCACTTCAAAATAGCATCTCGAATGAGACATTTCCATCATACGACTGGCGAGCAATGTTGTCGCAGAGTTCAAGCTCATTAAAAAATAAACTCTCCACGAGCAGTTTTAGCACATAGTTCATGCTCGTTAAAAAATAAACATAAGTCATGAGCAAGTGTTTCTCCCCGCGTTTAAGCTCGTTAAAAAATGAATGGGTAAATAACCATTGTGAATGCCTTATCGCTAGCTTTTGAGCCTTGGTCGTGTTCTTTCCATCACCTCCACTCTGTTTTTGCCGATCATTCACCCCCATATGATTTTTTACCCCTTCGAGGAACATCTGCGAAAATGATTCTGCTAGCATCTTGTAACAGTGCCGTGATTGGAAAAATTCCAAACCTTACTTGAATCAGCTGCTACCTAAAACCATAATCGTTCATGAAAAGAGTCCTCTTTAATCCTTTTCACCTCACCGTATATGAAAAGGGTTCCGAGCGATTGGCTCTCCGCTTGTTAAAAGGCATGGAAGTGTACCCTCCTCTAAATTTTAATCTTTTGGACCTAGGGATTATTACACAAAAAGATCAAGCGTTGTCTTGTTAGCTCGTTAAAACTATCGAAAATTCATCCCTTTTGTATTATTTTACGCTTTTTCAGACTTAAGGGATTATACAACGAAAAAGAATCTTCAGAGTCTTCTTTCCGTTTCTTTCGGACTCTCTAAAATTGAAAGAGGCCGAGTTATCTTTGTCGTTAAACTCGTTAAACTAAATAGCGACAAACTCATCCAATAGGACGAGAACGAGTTTCACTGTCGCCGGGCTCGCTAAAATATAGCAACAAGTTCGCCCAAAGGGTGGATTATAGAACAAGCATATGTTATCCTCCTCAATCTTGACAAAAATAAAGAGGTACTGGTCAACAATGACTGGGGAAAATTGGGAAGAAAACAAGAAGAAACGTTATTGGTAGCGAGTCGCTCTTGAAAAAGACACTTTCCTTCCACATCCATGCTAGGTTGGGTTGTTCCGTTCACTGGTCCTCACCATTGGTTCATCACACCATCCATCTCTGGGGTTAACGCTACCAATCCATCGTCAGTGTCGCTGATATGTTCAAGAGAAGTCATTCAGACAATTCACTTGAGTCTCACCCACTGTAATACATTCATGCTTCATTCCTTCATGACCGCCATCCTGAACCCCCATATCATCAGTTTGTTTTCACCTCCAAAATAATTTGCTTCGTTTCGTGTCGTTGATGTGGGATTCATTAAGGCCCTCCTGCGATGGGTTGCTTCTTGTCGACATCAGCTCATTATCCATGAAGTTGACTTAGGAACAACCCTTTCAGTGCTTTGAAGCTTGCATGCCTCAATGGCAAGTTTCTCACTTTCGGCGATGGGATGATCATGTTGAATGTATAGAAGTGGTATAGAAGTAAGGGTTAGAGTGATGGACTCAATGATGCAAACAATAATGACATCAATAATGATGACTTCAGTGTAACAGCAATGATGATGATGATCTCAACAGTGACATGAAGAGAACTCATGGTTTGGTTTTGTAGTGGAAGAATAGGTCTAGGATCATGGTCTTGGTATTCATAAATTGGAATCTATATAAGAATAATTTTGTTTGAGCTTTCCTTTCCTAGAGGGAGAGGTTTTGGCGCTGGGAGAAAGCCAAATACTTTGTGTTGTTGTCTCTTTTGTTTTTGATAGTAATTTGATGAAACAAACACATACTAATAATAATATTAAGATCAAGCTAAGATAAAATTGCAAAAAAACTTCATAAATGTTATCATGCTAAATAAGAATCTCATTAATTTTGAATGCCCTAGATTCTTCAACACATTAAACTACCTTCAATTCTCCACCTGATAAAATCGAAAAACATTCATTTAAAACAACTCTAATCCCTATGATTGATGAAGCCTGCATCTTAGTAGGAGGTTTTAGCGCTTTACTCATCCATAATTTATTTGACTTCGCGATGGGTTTGTTAAACCTCATTAATTTATTTGGTTCAAGATTTGTTCCATACGAAATTCACCCATGCAATAGTATTTCATAAATTAAGGATAGAGAGGAATTACCACTATTTATTGTGAGGGGTCCAAAATAAATTTGCAATTTTGGGTTTTGTTATATTTTGAAGAGAATAACTAGGGTCTACTGCAACAATTTGTGAAGAATATAAAGTATGTAAATTTCATTTCACCCCTGATATTTCTCCTTGAAATTTTTTGAGAAAGCATTAATTTATAATCGACATAAGTTGCATGAACAGTTTCATTTCAGGAAATGTAGGAGAGGTAAACATAATTACATTTACCACAGTTTATGTACTATCATTATGTAAATAAATATTAAAATATAATTTATTTTTTTGCCTTGCAGGGAAGTAAATTATTAATTGGTTCAAACATAGGAAAATCAATTTGATAAATACTTGTTATGGAGAAAGGCATGGAGTCCATGCTAAAGAAAAAAACTAATTAAAGTTTCAACTATTAGGGAGAACCAAAAAATCTCTTTGAAGATGATTTTCAAAATTCATTTTTCTTTTCACTTATCCAAGAAGTTAAGGGACAATTATCTGAACAATTATTAAACTTGTTTTTATGAAAACCTTGATTATTCATTCGAAAGAGAAGGAATCATGGTGTCTCTAAGAGAACAAGTTTAAGTTTTAGAGGCCTGGCTACACCTAATGAACATTCTGAATAATGATATATCATTATCTTTAATTCTACATGTTGAATACAATGTTTCAGTAGTTCTCTTTTGCTTCCAATTGGTGAGCATACCTTGTTTTTCTTTGGTCATTTAAATGATTGACTTGATCGATTTCTTTAAATTTATTTTCATTATTTAATCTTTTAATCTTTCCTCCTCTCAAGTATATATATATATATATATATATATATAGATTAGAAGAGGTAGATGGATTAAATTATTTACATCGAATTTCTAAACTCCTGCCTTTGTTGTTTTCTTTACAGTGATTCATGTAAATATCATGTGCATGAGCCATATGCTCTTTTGTTCACTTTCTCATCTAATTTTTCCATTTATTTTATATGTTGGCATCTAAAATATGTTAGTACGGTAATAATCGATTTAATAGGCATTGTTTTGCAATAGGCTGCATGAGATTCTTCTATCTTTTAATATTCATATTATTAGAGGATAGTCATAGTTTTGGCACTTATCATTTTGTAAAGAGAATAAGAGTATTAATACATGATATTATATACCATATCATGCTCTGCATTATGATAAGCTAAGAATAAATGAGATGTAAGCATAGCTAACCTTTATTTTTCTTTGTTTTTTCTTTGATCATGTCTTTTCTTTCATTTTAGGTTTTATGAAAGTTTATTTTCATATTGCATAATTAACATTTCAAATTTATATCATTAATTTTAAGTTGTATGTAAGTATCTCCTACCTAGACCCTCCAATTTTAGACTTCCTTTTTTCCAATATATGTAATCTAGTCATATTTACTTTCCTTTTAGAATACATTCTATAATTTGATACAAGGAAGAAAACTGAGGCAAAGGGAGACCATCCCTTTTAGCTTGCTATGGGAGGGTTTAAACCCCACAATGAATGTATTCTTAGATTGTTGCTAAATCACAAGGGACATATGAGAACCAAAATTCTTTTGGCGTCATTGTTAGGGATTTAAGGGTTAAGATTTTATTTTCCTAGTAACTAAATAACTATTAAGTCTGTAGACACAGTTACTCCTACAAGTAATGTAAGGGTTTCAATAAAATCTTTCTTGGTTTAACAGTTCAGCTAGTGATTCCTTGGTTGCTTAAATGGATTTTCTACAACATATGTTTCTAAACAATTTTGTCTCCTTAAGTTTTGTAATATACCATTTTCTCCAAATGAAATTCTAGATATAGATGTTTCAGATACCTACCTTCCAAGGTTTTGTGAAGGTGACGATAATGATTTCGTTCAACATCTCATTAAATTCCGCAATTCTATTTCCAATATGGGGGTTTATCATGAAGACATACTCGTGAAACTATTTGTGATGTCACTAGAGGGTAATGAATGCCAATGGTATAGAAGGCTTCCTCCTTATAGTATTTCATCTTTAAAATATTTTAATGCAAATTTTTATGAAAGTTATAGAATTATGTATACCTCTGAATTGCTTCTTGAAAAGTAGTACAACTTAAGTGGACATTGTAATAGATCTAATTTGGGGTTTCAAGAAAGTGAGTCTTATCGCAATGATGAATTTGCATATGAGCACGATGAATATCACAATTCTAGAAAAACATGTATACCATATATTTCCTTACAAAAGTAATGTTTAACTAAAAATTTAAATGGGGTATTATATCTAGTCTTGATTTCGAAGAGAGCCCTAAGGAATTTAATGATTTGATTACCAATCTTGACTTTGGTTATTTTTATTTGATTCCTCTATTCATTATACTGATAAATTTTGGGAAGAAATCCATGTTGAAGAACAAATTATGTCTACCACAAAATTAAAATTATTTGTTGATGGTTATGCAAATGAACCATCAACTCTAGAATACATTTTTCAAACAAACAAACAGGTGTGTGACAATGTTTTCAATAGTTATGATATCAATCCATATTATGTTTATGTTTATTATTCTAACATGCATGTATACAATGCATATGATGATGATCCAGGTTCTAGTTTTCAGTCCATATGTAATTACAAATCCTTTCATCCTAATACACATCAAGAAATAATTAGCGTAACATACTTCCATAATAATGAACCTTTTGATGGTGACTGTATTGAGCAATGTACAAATTAGTCATTATACCATAGGGCTATTAAAGTGTCGAAGTTTGTGGTTATTATTTTTGTTTCATATTATATTATGACTAACCCTATGAAAATAGAGGAAAACCATGAGGAAGAAACACACTAAAATTATTTTCCTGAACAGAGTACTAACATTTCAACGTGTTATTCATTAGAAGTTCACACAAGGCTAAATGATTTCTTTGAACTGTGGATGAGTGCATATTTTGCAAAAAAATCTTTATCAATCAAACATGTTTTGCGAATTCCTAGTAAACACATTCTTCCCCTGTTTCTATTGACAATTGAACATATTACTATTTTTTATAAGTATGAAGCCCTAAACAGGAACCATGTAGTTGATAATATTTTAACCTTAATGAATTGATTTATGATTCCTTTAACAAAAATATTATTAAAGAAAGTGTTCACATAAATAATTTTGGATAAATAAAACCTTTTATTACACAAATTTCATGATTGTTATATTTAGGACAAATAAAGATGAAATTCTTTGCATCTTGAAGAATCCTTATATTATCATAACTAGAATGGAATATGGACCCATAACTCCTCAGTAGAGACCACATTAATGAGTTTGAAGCACATGTTTAAAAGAAATTGTTCAAAAATAATTGTTGAGGGGTAATTATTTTTCTAAAAGGCTCAAATTTCATCTTTGTAATAGTATCAAACTTCATATCAAGCATTTTTACCACATATTTCTTTTCTTATTGCTTACATAGAAATACCATGAGGGATTGCAATAACTTATAAGTACTAAATATGTAAATACAAGGTTTATCTTTCACAAATTAAAATGATATGAAAATCTTCTTGCACTACTTAGTTACATCCATACTCCATGCATAGGAGCTTCACTAATCACCATGTTACCCTAGGGATAAGAAACTATTTTTTCTCGGGTCGATCATGCTAATATCTTTGTCAACGCTATAGATTCCCACTAGCAGTGGAGAAATATTAGTGCCAGTAGATTAAAACCTAACGTGTAATCCTCCCACTCCTTGTATAAATTCCTTCTAGATTCAAACTACATATTGTAATATGCTAAAACAATTAACTTGAATCTATTCTACTCATCAGTTGAAATAATAAACGATCGATGCAATCATAGAGCAAATAAGAGAAAGAATTTAATCAAACATAGCACAATAATTTTTTGGGGAAATCCACAGCTAAAAAATCCTGCTATCTGTATGTTACATTAATAAAAAAATATGAGAATATTACAATGCTTTCCTAAAGCCCAAGAAAGCTTTGCACTGCCTCAATCTATCTCACTGCTTCACAAACAAGATCCAGCCAATACTTAATTAAATTTGCTCCATGCTAAGCTCTTGTTTCATTGCGCATTTTCCTAGGGAACTAGCTAATATTTAATTGGGAAATTCCTCATCCATAACTACGCAATATATCATAGGAATTCCTCTAATTGCATGCACCACCTGCACAATTCAAATGACTATACAACATATAGTACATTGTCCTTGAACTCCAATATCAACTAAGTCTTTCTCTGATCTGGCATGCATGAGTTAATTATGAGTGAATCTTTGGTTTATTGGTTGACCAATGTTTGTTACACCCCATTACTACAGGTTACACCACACTACTAGAAATCCCACTAATTCCTCCATGAGTTGGAACTAATTTTGATGAATTTAACTCAGTTAGACTAAATTAACTAATTACAACTCAAAAGACCTCAATCTGCCCCCTATAATTTATGAACCACTTTACATGACTGTAGATAGACTCCTAACTCGAATTAACTAATCCAATTAAGTAAAATTAACTTAGTTAACTATTACAAGTTGATATGAGAATTAGAATTACAATTTATTTTGTAATTTACTTCAAAGATAAAATTCAATTAGGATTTTCTTATTGCATTTTCAACACCCCGTCTCAACAAGAAAGGGATTATCTACTACCACGATCCTGGCACTGTGAAAATCAAATTTGCATCCTGACAATGCCTTTGTCAAAATATTTGCATCCAGCTCCTCTGTAGGAATGTGTTCTAGCAACATCATTTTCCTCTGCACACAATCTCATAGATGGTGATACCGGATGTCGATATGCTCGGACTGATCATGAAAATGTAGATTCTTAGAGTGATTGATATAACTTTGATTGTCATGGTAAACCACTATAGCATCCATTTTTTGACCAAATAACCAAATAAGGATCTTCATCTTTCAAATAGCCTCACAAGCTGCTTCAATAGCATCCATGTACTTTGAATCTATTAAGTTGAGTGCAATTGATCTCTTCTTCTTGTTGTACCAAGAAATTGTTGTTGAACCAATATTGAAGATTCCCCTTAATGTGCTCTTTATTTTAGATGGACTCCCTACCCAATCTACATTTGTGAAGCCTTGAAGCTTCACTCCATCTTTCTATCTGTGCTAAAGACGTAATTGAGTTGTGCCTCTGAGGTATCTCAACTCATGTTTAGAAGCCTTCCAATAGAGTGTGGTTGGCTTAACCTAGCTTGACTAAGTTGGTTAGCTACAAAACACATGTTCGTTCGTGTGTTCACCATATACATAAGTGAACCCACCATCTGTTTATAAATAGTATCCTCCACTACTTCACCTGAAGTAGCATCCTCCTTCCTCTAGTTACCTGCTAGAGGAGTCTTCATGTGTTTTCTACTCTCCATGTGGAACTTATTTAGTATCTTGTTGGCATAATTTTCTTGAGACACAAATAGTTCCTCATCTCCTTGCCATACATTCGTACCAAGAAAGTAATGCATGAGCCCTAAGTCCTTCAGGAATATTGTCTTTACATCCATCTGATGTATCTTCCATCCCATCTGCGCTGATAGTGATAGAATATATCTAACTAAAGACTACCTTTCTACTAGCTAAAAGGTCTCACCATAGTCAATTCCCTTCACTTAAGAGAATTATTTGGCCACAAATCTGGCCTTGTGTTTCTCCACACTCCCATTTGTTTCTTTCTTTACCTTGTAAATCCATCTGGAACTCACTGCTGACTTATATACTCATCTTGGGACCACTTTCCAAACACTATTTCTAATAATGGAGTCGTAATCCTTAACCATGGCACCATCCCATACTATTTGTTGCACTCCTTCTTTGAATGAGGATGGATCGATCTCGACACTCTCACTCATCAGGGCCATGTAGCCATTGTACTGATCTAGTGACCTCCACTTCTTGGGCTGTTATGTGGGTTCTCCAACATTCTCTCTTGCATCATGCATAATTATATTAGCCTCTCTGGTGTGCTTCCTTCCATCTTTGGAAGTGTCTATATGAGTGGGTGCTTCCACTCTCTACTCCTTTTCACTTGGTTGTTGCACATCATCCTGAGGTTCCTTGTTTAGAGCTAAAACATCCTCATGAGCATGTAACTGAAGCTCCCTCTGAAGGGAACATCTAATGGCCTTCTCTTCATCAAATTTCACATCTTTACGACCACTTTCATCTTTTTGGATTGAAGGTACACCTAATAGTTGTGACTTGTATCAGTGAAACCCAAATGTATGCCCAACTCAGATTTTAGATCTAGCTTTTTCTATGTATCCTTGGTAACGTGATAGTAGACTGATGAACCAAAGATCCTAAAGTGTGCCACATCTGCTTTCTTACCTAAAAAAGCATCTTCTCGTGTACTCATCCTAATAATTCGATGATGGATTTTTTCTACAAAAAAACACTTGTGTTGCATGCTTCAACCCACAAGTACAAAGGTAGGCCCTCATCATGTAACATCGCTCATGCCAATCCCATAACAATTATGTTCTTCTTTCCAGCCACCCCATTCTATTGTTGGTTATGAGGTGTTATTCAATCCCATCAAATGCCTTCTTATACAAAAAATGTTTTGAATTCATTCGACACATATTGTCCACCATTATTGATTTTGAGATATTTATCTTTCCCATGAGTATCTTTCTTGACGAGTGCTTTAAATTCAAAAAATTTAGTGAATGTTTGATCTTTATTTTACATGAAGAAAATTCAACACTTACAATAAAACTCATCAAAAAATATTACATAAGACTTGTGCTTGGTTGTGAATTATTTTGAGAACGGTCCACACACATATGAGTGAACTCGATCAATGATCGATTATGGTTGACTATCTTTATACTAAAAGGAATTTTTGGTGTACTACCCCGATGTACACCTTTTGCATGTGTCTCTCTGCTCTACTGTATCCTTGGGAAGCACTGAAGAAATTTGATACATGATCTTCAAAGCTATGTGGTGCAAGTGACCCAATCTTCTATGCCACAACTCACTAATGTCTTGGCTCTGAACCTTCTTTTCTTTAGTGCTCAAAGTAGCGAAGTCTTCTACATCCAATTTGTAGAGGTTCTTCACCCAAACCCTGATTTGCTACACTTTTCATGAGGCTATGTGATGAAGGAAAGCCTTTCCCTTACTAAATATCACATCGTAGCCACAATCATCTAACATGGAAACTGAAACCAAGTACTTCTTCAAACCTAGAACATACATGACATCTTTTAATCTGAGAGGAGAACGAGACTCCCTCTAAAAGGTAACAATACTGATGGCAGCCATGCTATACCTCCCATCATCTCCCATCTTGATGTGAATTTGGAGGTCCTTCTCCTCTAAGTCACTAAAGAACTCTTTGTTTTCGATCATATGGAATGAGGCTCCAATATCCAGGTAACACACACTAACCATCAATGATGTCACCATGCAAGTAATGAGGGTGAAATCCAATTCGAATTATCAACCAAGAGCTTCACTTGTTGCTCCTTTTGAGGGATTCTTATAGGCCTTCTTATGCGGACACTTTGTGGCGTAGAGTCCCAGCTCGTGACAGTGAAAACATTTAATCTTTGACATGTCCTTTTTTCCTCCCTGATTAGAATCTGATTGGAATGGGATGACTTCCCCTTCCCTTTCTCTGAATTTCTAGATGAGGCACAATTATCCTCATCATCATTCTTGGATGAGGATCCATCATTGGTGTTTTGCTAATTCTCTTCCTATACAAAGTCAGACCATAATTTGTCCCACTCTGGAAGCTTTTCCCTCCCTTTAACTAAGCCTTGGTAACTGTGCCAGCTCTTGGAAAGTCATAGAAGTGTTCAACTCACTATATCGTCTTAAACAACTATAACACCACACTTCCAAGCTCATCCTCATATTAGGTTAACTTTGTCAAGTAGTTCAGCATTGTGTCACCATTCTCCATCTTGATCTTTATGAGCCTGTCCTTCAGTGCCAACTTCATGTGGTCACTTCTATTTTGAAGTAGTTTCTTCAAGGCCTTCCACATTGCAAATGGAGTTTCCTGACTGTGGAGGTTTGAGATAGTATGATCTCAAACTCCTTATACAATAACCCTTCTTGCCTTTTCCACACACTTTATCCACTCTGACAGATCTTGAGCATCATATGGCTTAGGAATGTCTTTGTTTATGAATTCCTTAAGCCGATTGCCTTCCAATATTGCTTCCATCATATCCTTCCAAGCAAGATAGTTTGAACTACCCTCAATCGTATATACGAGTATCAATCCATAGAATGAAATCCTAGTAGCTGTGAAGTATGTAAATGCAAATTCAATTTCTCCCACAAAAGATAAACTCGTATTCTACTCTTCTATAGTGATTCAACTTTGATAACATGTAGACATTTTGTGTAGATTCAAACTGTATATTGTAATATGCTAAAACAATTGACTTGAATCTACTCTACTCATCAGCGGAAAAAATAAATGATCGATGAAATCACAAAGCATATAAGAGAGAGAATTCAATCACACATAACACAATAATTTTTTGGGGAAAGACACAACTAAAATCCCCTGCTATCTGTATATTGCATTAATCATAAAATATGAGAAGATTATAATGCTTTGCTCAATCCTGAAAAACTTCTACACTATCTGAATCTATCTCACCTCATCACAAACAATCTCTAACGAATACTTAGCCAAATCTACTACTTACGAAGCTCCTATTTCCTTATGCATTTTCCGAGGTAATTAGCCCATATTTAATTTGGAAATTCCTCATCCATAACTACACAATCCATCATAGGTATTCCTCTAATTGCATGCACCACCTGTACAATTCGGATGATTATGCAATTGATATTACACTATCATTGAAATCCAATCTCAACTAGGTCTTTTTCTAATATGACATGCATGATTTAATTATGAGTGAATCCTCAATTTACTGGTTGAGTAGTGTTGGTTTCACTCCACTACTGCAGGTTGCACCCAACTACTTAATGTCCCATTAACTCCTCCATCAGTTGGAACTACTTTAATTGACTTTAACTCAGTTAGACTAAATTAAATAATTACAACTCAAAAGAACTCAACTTGGGACCCTAAAATTTAGGAACCACTCTACATGACTCTATATATACTCCCAAATAGAATTAACCCATCCAACTAAGTCAAAGCAATTTCATTAACTATTACAAGTTGTTGTGAGAATTCGAATTAGAATTTAATTCCTAATTTAATTCAAGGACAAAATTAAATTAGGATTTTCTTGTTGCATTTTCAACACTTCTGCTCAGGTAACTTCCAATTGGGTATGTTTATATCTCCATCGAGGCTATGGATGCCCCTTGGAAACAAAGAAAGCTCAAAGGTATTAGACTAACTTTAGTGCATAACCTTCCCATCTTGTAAAAGAAACACATTTATTCAAGTAATAACACATATTTTCTAAAATGAATGGAAAGAAGGCCTCTAACACAAAGAGTAAACAAGAATTACGAAAGTCCCTTATCTCATGATAGTATATGACTCCATTGGGGCTATGGACGGTTATTGGTAGGGGAGCAACAACTAATTCTGGAAACTCATGTTTTCGAAACAAAAATGGGAAATAAAATCCCTGATAACTAGTGTCAATAGTTTCAGTAGAACTTTACTCTCACATGAAGGCCAAACTTTTGTTCTTAAGTTAGTACCATAAGTTCTACAATATATTGATCAATAACTATAAGCATGAGTTACTTATATATGGTTTTTGAATTCTCTTATGAAGACTGAGACATATATCAATCTATGATCAATGTGCACTAAATCATTATCATAATACCCTGGTAGATTGAAAAGTATTAGCGAATGTCTTATATGTGAATAACCACTAAACTCATCTTTACATACAAGGATCTCATATCACAAATCTTGGTTTCATTCTTTCTATGAATTAGTTAAAACTTTGATATGCAAAGCTCTTCCTTCTCTTCCCTAAGATAGAATATCATTGGAATTTTCTACATTACGAAACATCTTATTTCTCTTACCTTGATGAAATGATGTAGCCTTTTTGTGAAAATTGGAAACTATAATTGTTCTATTTTTTAAATTTGAGGATTCATCTTCATCAAAATTTTATTATATACACATGAATCTTGCAAATTTGGTGCTAAACTTAGTGGAATTTTGTGCAGATTGGTCGATAATGTTGAAATTTATACCTATATCATCAAATAATGGAAGATAAAAAATAATAATGACTCATACATTATAACAAGCATCAATATACAATTTGATTTATCACCACGATGCATCAAATGACAAAGAAAATTCTCTTGCACATTTCACACTTCTAAGATATAGGTAGAACACAAATTGAGAGAGGTAACTAGTAAGTTTCTAAGCTTATCATCAACCTTAAATACTAATATTTAACAGTTGTAATTACAGGTAATATCATTAATAAGGAACTTTTTATAACACATTAGCATTCATGTTTATATTAATATGGTAATATGTTTTACGTTCCATTGTCAATGGAAGTTGAAACCATGCCCAATGTAGAAGGCATATGTTGGTGCTAAATTGAATCCTTTTCAAATTTAGGGGTACCACTAGGGATTTTGTCTCACATTGATCTGAATGCAAAATGGCATCAACTCATGGTATTCATCCACCCATGGAATTTACCCGTGGTATTGTAAGTGGCATCCACCCATGGTATTTATCCACCCTTGGTCTTGTAAGTAACATCCACCCATGGTATTCATTCACCCATAGAATTGACCCATGGTATTGTAACTAAAAAAGACTATAAGTAATAAGTCTCATTTTGTAAAAGGATGGATGGTCCGCCATAATGTAGCTTTTATCATTATTATCAGTTTTGATTAAAATATTTTTTGTGGTTTTATTTACTATGTGTTCTATCATTTTCTTTCTAGCATTGCAATTCTTCAGATCTTGGGGGCCTCCCCTACAAGATCCATTTCAATATTTTAGATCTTGGGGGCCTCCCCACAAGATCCGGATCAATGGTATCAGAGTAGGTTAAAATTCCATGGGAGTGAGGATTTCATGCAGATTTTAGTTTCAAATTTTTGCATAAATATTCAAAAAAACTTCAGGCACACACTGCGACCTCCACAGAGCACTTTCTTGGGCCAAACGAGAAGAATTTTTCTTTTTTCAATTTCTTGCAGGAATAATTTTTTGGGTGCCAAGTTTGCAGATCTGATCTGAAACATTTGGTAGAATATTTACAAAAACAAATCACAGATCAGGATCCCTTGCGAAAAATACCAAAATTAAAAAAAAATTCATCCAAATCGATGTCTGGATGAGAGTGATATCATTGATTTAAAATCATCTATGTTCTAGAATTTTTTCTAACAACATTTGGTGGATGACGACTCTCCTATCATTTTTGGAATTTTTTGTGCAGAATTTTAGAAAAGGGATTGTAGATCTGAGTTGCTCTTAAAGAATCACCCAAATTAAAAAAAAAGGGTCGAATCGGAGTTCGGATGTGGGAGATATCGTTGATTTAAAATCAACAAAATTTTCAGAACTTTTGTGACGACAAAAAAATTGCAGTGCAAACCGGATTTTCTAGAGTGTCCATATAACGATTTCCAACACATGGGAACATGTAAAATGGTCCTTCTGCTTCCGAAAGCAGGTTATAATAAATATTATGAGCTATATTGACTGAGATATGTCCATTTTAATTTTGGAGCAACATTTGGAGAGGGTTCCCATTGGAGAAATGGCCTCCCACTCAACTTTATTAGGCACTTGCTTCACATTCATCAGTTTCAGCATAACAGCATTCAACTTGGGTTATTTGGAGACATGCCCTCCCACCCCAAGCTATGTAGGCATCTGCTAATTCATCAATAACCAACATCATGGTTATGGGTCAACTGCACAAAATCCTTCTCAACAAAGTCCATTTGCTAGGCCACACACTAGTAGGATTACAGTTGGTCATAAGCATTACAAGGTATCTCAATCCTCAGATCTTTGTTTTTCATGGTTATGGGTCATCCACAAACTGACACTTCATCGAAGTCCATTGGCTAGGCTGCACATTGTTAGTATCACAGTTGGTCACAAGCATTACAGGGTATCTTTATCCTCGAACCACATATAACCATTCTCTTTAGTGGATCTTCATATTCAACAAAGGCTTCGCAGGAGGGAACTTCACGCAATGGGGACCATTTCTTCTTAAGGAGGGAGGAATGATCCAAATGCAAAATGGCATCAACCCATGTTATTCATCCACCCATGGAATTTACCCATGGTATTGTAAGTGGTATCCACCCATGGTATTTATCCACCCATGGCATTGTATGTAACATCCACCCATGGTATTCATTCACGCATGGTATTCGCGCATGACATTGTGACATCCACCCATGGTATTCATTCACCCATAGAATTGACCTGTGGTATTGTAATGGAAAAAGACTATAAGTAACAAGTCTCATTTTGTAAAACGACAGATTGTCTGCCATAATGTAGCATTTACAATTTTTCTCTGTTTTAATCAAAAAATTCTTTGTGGTTGTTTATTGGGCATTCTCCTCTTTTTCTTATGGCATTTCAATTTTTCAGATCTTGGGTGCCTCCCCCCAAGAACTGAATCACAAATTAACCTTTATATTATTTTCTCCAGTCTTGTGTGACCCCATAGATTCATAATCAACACATCATCCCTCGTCACAAAAAAATCACATCAACAAAATAAATTAGAAACATCAATCTTGAAAAAATAACATCGATGATATTTTGTGATGTTACTTAGATAATGCCACTTACCCATAAGTGTGTGTATGTTATTATAATTATTTACTCTTTCAATGTTATTTATCACACATAAATAATTAATAACCCTAATAATATATATCACTGAAACATTATTAATAATTGTGATTAAACAAAATTAACAACTAGCTATCCACAAAATGGGGAATAGTGTCGACAAAATGGTGAGTGATTTCCACAAAAAAAAAAGGGGGGGAATAATGCCTAAAAGGGGAAATATATAAAGATCAACTATGATAAACTAATTTAAAGGTAATCATGATGATTTTTCTTAAACTAACGAATTAGGAAAACATAACCTAAGTTAAGTGGAGAGTGGTAAAAAATCATGTCATAGGGTATTAGTATGAAGTAAAATGTTTATATCAAAGTAGTACCATATCCCAAGAGTTATTTCAAAGAATTTCTCATCTGAAATTAATCCATATTTATGAAATATTAACATTATTATCATTGTATGATCATTGCATGGATTATTCATATCTACAACGTTAAAATCCAAACTTAAAGATATGTTACAAGTAAAACTCTATTTAAATCTAAACCTGTAAGAAACATGCAATCTTCCATTGGTGATATCCATGTTTTATAATGCAAATTTAGTAAAAAGGAATTCAATGGTTTATATATTATTAGTCCCTGCCCCTTCAGGGCTGGCAGGGACTATAGTAATCGATTATCAACCACGACATTAGTTTGACACGGTAATCCACGCTCATCTGTAAGCACATTTTAACTAACCCAAAGTATTTTGGCATGACACAATCACCAATGCATTTTTTTAAATTTTAATTACAGTTTCACGTGCTTTTAACCAATGAAATAAGCCTTCATCCTATTTGGCCTCAGATCGAGGTATACAATCTGAAAAGTTAGGAAAGGAGTTCGGACAATTGCAATTGATTAAAACACTGTCCCCTGCATGAAGTAATGCTATCACAAAGATAACATTAGTTCCCCAACATTTAATGTTAAAGAAATGTTATGAGGAAATGCTATCGCGTAGGTTCTAAGTGTATTTTGGTCCACCCGTCTTCTTCTCTATTATAGGCTTGACACATTTCCCTAACCGCTTATATGCTTGTCACATTGCTTGACACATTTCCCTGACCGCTTGAGAAAATTCAGAAAGAACTGTATGAAACTATATCGGTTCAATGGAATTGGTAGCTTAGCTCCTTTAGCTGCTAGTGGTGCAACCCGGACGGAAATGTTGCGAGCTCAGGATTCTCCCAGAGTAGCTTTCTGGCTGGAAATACCGGTAATCCCTAGTTCCCCTAACAAATTCGTTGATCTGTAAAAGAAAACCTCATGTTCATTATTTGCAGAAAATTGGAAAAGAAGTAAAAAACAAGTCCACATACCTGTATTTTCAATTTGCTTGGTATTTGTGTGCAGATACAGTGGTGATGATTTTCTTTGCCAACCATTAATATATTTGCAGAAAATTGGAAAAGAAGTAAAAAACAAGTCCGCATACCTATATTTTCAATTTGCTTGGTATTTGTGTGCAG
This sequence comes from Pinus taeda, assembly GCA_000404065.3. NCBI lineage: Eukaryota > Viridiplantae > Streptophyta > Pinopsida > Pinales > Pinaceae > Pinus > Pinus taeda. The sequence continues at coordinate 33,697 of APFE030235128.1, forward strand.
ATACAGTGGTGATGATTTTCTTTGCCGGCCATTAATACAATAGCAAATTAGTTTTGAATTCCCTCTTTTTCTACACTGGCGATTAATCTCTTTTTCTACACTGGCAATTAAAGATTTACAGTATTTCATTCACAAATGCTAACAGAATGCTAATATGAGAAAATGAAAGATGTTTATATTCTATAAACTTGCAATAACCAGATTGCACTCATTCTTTTCATGACAGACAGAAATCAAAGACTTGAAAGGAGATCAATCAAACCTGCAACAATAGAGGTGATTGGCTTCTCCCAAATACTCAAACTTATTTGGTTTCTCTCAAGCTTTGGCTTCATCAAAACACCGGCTGCAACTGGAGCCCTGCTTTTGTATAACTGATTAAAGCACGCAAACAAAAATTTGTCTTCTGGCAAACCATAATCTGAACGTTTTTGTTGGCAATTAGGATCGTAGCTTTTATTCGGCCAATGCTATTCACCGACACAACTATTGTTATTCACTCATCATCAAATGCAAACTGGGTGGTTGGAGGGAGTTGGGAATTGTATCTTGAACGATAAATTATGAAAAACTAACTATATAGATGGATATTACTTACATAGATGGTTGGTTTAAATAAATTAATATAGATATAGTGCTAGCGAAGGGGATTCCTTTGACTATTCTCCTCCAGTAGCAGGAGCTAAAAACTAAAAATTATGTCAACTATTTCTCAAACTGACCTAAGGCAGCTATAGTTGACGTAGCCCAAGTCTAGAAGCTCGCTTCTTATTGCTATTTGTGCTAAAGGATCACTTTGAGGTTGCGAAAATAGTGCAGTTTTCCAATGTATGGAAACTTTTGTTTAATAGTATATCCTCAAACTGGCAGTAAATTAAAGCAGTATGTTGAAGCCACAAGTTGATAGTAAATTAAAGCCACAATCTGATAGTAAATTAAATCGTTAAATTGTTTTTTCATAATAGAATAAAACCCACAAAATTTTAAAGAAAAACTTTTGAAGTGTATTTTCTTGCCAGTAAATTAAGTCCTTAAACGTTTGCTTTCCGTCCTGCCTTCCTGCTTTGCCTTCTTTTGTTTTCTTGTAGTATTTGTAAAGATTCTCGAATTTCTCCCAGCACTTCTTGGAATTTCTCTGGTAACCGTGCTCCGCAAGAGCCCTGTAGATAGCAAAATCAAGACTCAGTTTAAAGATATGGTTTCAAGTGCAATCCTATATGCGAAAAATTTTCAAGAATCAAGAAATCGTAATCATACAGTTAGTCAAGACTAGGTTTTAATATTTTGTTCAAAGAACATTCCTGTATCTAAGAATGAAGAAATCGTAATGCTGCACTAATTGCGCTTCGAAACCTGTCAAAAATGCTAGTTGCATCGCAAATATTTCATTTCGAGCACCCTGAAAGGACAAAAAAGTGTGCTTTCAAGATAATATAAAAGCTTATATCAAACAGATATTATACTCATCAGAGCTCAGAGTCTGTTAAACAAAGGGACTAGAACAAGCACAATAATGATTTAAAACTAAATTCGGTTTCTTACCTTAGTGTATCCATTCAAATTAACAAGAATCTGGATCTTATCTTCAGCAATCTTTCTTGCAATTACATCAGAAGAAAGAGAAGAGTGAATAGTGCTTTCCTGCCATGCTCCAATGCCGTCGTCTAGCCGATCAACAATAAACCAGTCATCCCGATGCTGCACCAACCACTAATACCTGGAAAAGTCCCTATATACACCACCTGTGCTCAATACACTCACTTAACACACCACCTGTTCTCAATGCCCTTGATTCTTGACGAATCTTCTGTGTGCTCAATGCCCGCCATCAACACATCCGTGAATCCACTTGAAAGCTCATCCGATTCGATTTTAGTTTTCACTGCTCAGTCCGAGTCGCCCGGATAAACCAGACATTTGCATCCGTCCAAACTTAGGTAAGTGCGCAGTTTCAGAGAGAGTAGGAGACCTCAAAGATTATCGAGCTATATGGCACTGATGAGCCCTTGAAACCTTGGAACCTTATCGCTAGTTCTACCTTGAGCGAAAGAACTACTTGCTACCTTGAAGAGGCCCTAAAACCTTGAGCCTGGGAACGCATTAATCGTTACCCTGGCAATCCTTTGACCCTTGAGCTGAGATAGGTACTACTGCCTGACTCCTTAGCCGCTTGGCTGCATTCTGTTTCGCGGTCGTTCCTTAGGCCAACTAACAGGTCCCTTGGCCATTCTGCAACCGAAATCATCGTCACGCTAGGAAAGAGAGGCCAAGTTCCTGAAGGTACCATGTGGTGACTAATGGATAACTCAAGGACATGTGAGGTGCATGCAATCTCTACGTTATAACACGTTTCTCCCAGACGCTCCGTTCATCATATTTCAATAAAGTTCACAGTGGGCTGAACTGGAACCTCGTCTGCATAATAGTGGGCTAAACTGGAACCTCGTCTGGACAATTCTGACTGGTTACCATTACCTTTAAATTAAAAAATTATACTTTAGACTTGCAAGGAGGGCCCACTTTTCAACTACGCCTACCACGTCCCTAAAGTGGATTTGAAAAAATAAAGAATCGCCGACCCAATTGCATTAAACATCGAGCAGACAAGCTGTCCACTATTTATAATATTCGTTGATCATTTGGATAGTGCTATTGATCAATGAAACCTATGTACACAGTGATACATCTGAATTTTCAACAATTAGGCTGTTCTCAAGAAATAATATTGCGCAAGGAATCCTTCGTTTCGTATGGGAGGCAATATTGAAGAAATCCCAAGCAGTTCCAACGATCCAGGACTGGGTAGTTTGCTTGCTGTAGGTTCAAATTACCAGTTAGCTTTGGTTAGCTGCTCCTTGAGGCTGCATTCGACCCACTACAGAGAGATATGTCTTTGCTATTGCCTCTCGGCTAACCTGTAAAGGTTCGGCTTCTCTGAACTGCCTAACCTGCAAAAATCTTGGCTTCTCTGAACTGCCTAACCTGCAAAAATCTCTGGCTGGTGGTGGCTGGAATAGCTAGGCAGGGACTAGCTGCCATGCAGCCACCCTTGTTTCTATTAGTAATAATTATTTCAGGCTATGTGGTAGTCTATAGTTTGAAACCATAAGGTTGTTAGGGAGTGCACATTTGGGTGTTTTTATTAGGCCAAACTTGATTAACAAAGTTTCTAAACTTTTTATTAATTCGATAGAGTTCTTATTTGTAATATTTTATTTATTTTTCATAGGTTACTTTTTTATTATTATTTAAATTGAGTATATGGTATAATTTAATCTGTTTTGATTATAATTAATTTAATTATAATTCGATTTAACGAAGTGGTTATTAAACTTATTTTAATTATATCATATTATAGAAAAAATGATTGAATAATGATAGTTATAAAGTTTATGTTTATCAAGAAAATGTAAAAATAAATATTTGATCATATTTTTTTATATAGTTATAAATTAAAATTATTAAATTAAAATAAAAATTATGTATAAAATAAAAATTAATTAATAAAGTGATGGTGATGCTGCACAAGATTTCTAGTTCAATTTTTTGGTATGTTATTTCTCGTTTTTCACGTCATCACATGTACATGGTTAAATGCATTCTTTCGAACTTATAAACCCTTTGTAACCATTACATGTAAGTTATTTCACTCTGTAGCTTGGATGGATTTTACTTATTACACTCTCTGATTTTCTAATCACATTTCTCAGGCATGTTCCTTTGTTTAATTGATCTGACCCAAGAAATATAGATGAAAGTTAACATGTGCATTCTTGTTTTAGAACGGTCACTGCACACTCACAACTTCATCACTTTCGGAGATTGATTAGACTGTAATAAATAGATAAATGTACGTGGAGCCCATTGAGACCCTCCACCATTGATATAACTCTCTCTCT
>APFE030235129.1:0-16002 GCA_000404065.3 Pinus taeda
AACCAAATTTTTTATTAAAAACATTTTAAAGCTTAACCAATTAATAAATTTTTATAATAATATAAAATGATGGATTTTTAGGTCGGTTCACGAACCATTTTCGTCTCCCCTTTTGTTATGTTTGTGACATGTGTCATTACGCTACGTTAGAGATTTGTCCAATATTTTACACCTGTGATACGTGTGCAATTGCTTTAATCCAATAAATTCGCTAAATATTGTTTGCGAGGAATATATTTGCTGCAATGACGCACTATGAACATTGATGAGGGGCAACATAATGGGATGGTGTGTTTTTATGGAAGTGAGATTTGTTAGGATCTGTGATTTTTGGGATTTTTATGAAAATGAGATTTGTTATGGATTGTGTTTTATTTGTAAGTGGTAATTTAAATATTTTATATTTGTATTGTGGATGTTTTGGTGGCAGTGACAAGCATGTATTGGAAAAATAGTAAGTAATTTCAACTATCGCTATTAACGCTGTATCTAGTTTCTTCTAGAATTCGGCGGAGTTGGATAGCTTCTTGGAGAAGCCACCGCCCCACCAAACTCTAGAAACTTCTTATCCATGTATAGAAACCCTTCTTGGCAATCAAAGCATGCAAATGTTCTGTGTTTTGTGTGTTCATTTCTAAGTTCTGTGTGCTCTCTGATTTGGTATCAGACCCAAGTTAGTTGTGCGCAGTGGCTGAGGCTATGGAAGTATAGTCAGACTTCCTGAACTGTCTGGTATGTGTGAATATTGGTGAGGTCGTTTTGTGCTTGCTGGCCGTAAGATTGGTTTGTTTTGTTTGTTGGCTGTTGGGAAATCTGTTTTGTTTTGTGCTTGCTCGTTGTTTTGTGCTTGCAGTCGAGTGTTTTGTTTGTCGCTGCTGGGAAATCCATGGTGGGGTGAGGGTCGTGCGGTGACCAGAGACGCGTGTGACGATGGCTGCTCACCCGTAGAGGAGCTTGTAGACAAGCCTCTAGCCACAAAGTATTTGGAGTGAGGTATCAGAGCATGGTTTATGTTTTTTATAAAGTTCTTTAAATCTAGTGAGTGTTTTCACATGCTCGTTTTGTAAGGAGAGACAATTTATTTGCCAAGTGTTTATTTAATCTTTAACGTTGTAAACATTCATATTTGGGCATTGTCTGTTGATTGAGTAGTCTGCCCATTTCAATCTCATTAGCTCTGGTAGTTTGGGACAATTGATGTTACCAATGCTCATGAGAAATTTCATTTTATTGTACCTTTAACCTATCCATGGATTGGAGAATCCCTACTTCACAAACCTTGATTCTCAAGGAATATTTCAGGAAAGCAAGTTTTTTGTATTTAATTTTTTAGCAGAAGTTATCCATTTGCAAGCACATTGTAGGGTCAAGGATCGGATGTTGGTAAATGCAAAAGGGCACATTTTATTTTTTGTGGCTGTGATATTATTTAACTCGAAGTTTGTAATTTTAAAGTGAAAAAAAAAGGAGGCAGCCATATTATCCAATAATATTGGATAAATTTTTTTGCTTGAGGATTTATATTTGTAGAAAAAAATAAATGGGGTGTTGGTGGTTGGTACTTAAGGATTTATAAGCTTATTGAAAATGGCTAATGTATTGGGAGAATCTTGTTTATCTAAATCTAACAAGTTAGATGGTGAAAATTATGCAAATTGGAAGTTTAAGTTGCAGACTTTGATGGAAGGCAACAATACATGGGCGATTGTGTCTGGAACTGAAGTTAAGCCAGTGTCCCCTCAAGCCATAGATGCTGCAATTCAAGATTGAGAGCGACGGGAAAACAAAGGAAAGGTGCTTTTGTGGATGATGGTTAAGGAAAACATTATTCCACACATTAGAGTGCAAAACATCCAAGGAGACATGGGACACTCTCAAAAATTTGTATGAGACAAAGACTATAAATCGAATATTGTATTTAAAGAGTAAGCTTCTTTCAATTAAGATGGAAGAAAATGAAAGTGTTAGTGATTTTATTTCTAGAATTAAAGATCTAAAGGATAAATTAGGTGACATTGGTGAATCAATATCTAGTATAGACTTGGTTCAGCGGCTTAACTAGGGCTGAACTAGGGAGATCGAACTTGGTTCAGCGGCTTATCTAGTATAGACTTGGTTCAGCGGCTTAACTAGGGCTTAGCCCTAGTTCCAGATGAAGTAGGAGGGTTAAGTTCACATTCTGTTGCGAAGACATTTTCTTAAAAAAGAATCTATATTTAAAAAGTTTTTAGAAAATTTAGATTTGTTAGATTTCTAGAAAATTTTAGAATTACAGAAAAGAGATGAAAAGATAAAAAAACCACTTCTCTAAAAAAAATTTTGGAATTATCTTTAGTCAAAAAGTTTTTAAAATTGAGAGACTTTTTTTCAACTTGTTAGGCAATTATCTCTTGAATTATGGAGTCTTCTTTCTCCAATCAAGAAAAAATGTAACTCGATTGGAAATCCTATTCACAATCAAGTCTTTGTTTCTCTCAATTTGGGTTTTTGGTCACTACAGTTCAATTGTGGTATGAGTTTGTAGGCTTTGTTTAATTTTTAGTATTAGAGCCACATTAATCATTTCCTAATGTGTGTAGAAGTATGTAGTGTTGTTTAAGTGCACATTAGACGCAGCGAATGTCATCATATGATTGTAGAATGTATAGTGGGAAGATTGGTTATTCGTGTAGACTTACAATTGTGTGCTTTAAACAAGAGTTTGTGAATTCCATCGAATGTAGAAGATTGTAGAAGTTTTCATGAATCATTCTCTTCCTTTAAACAATTTGAATATTTTGCGTTCGCATTTATCTTTTGGCCTTTGAGCTCACTCTCTTTTTCTCTGAAGGATTGTATCTATCCATGTATACATCTAGTGGAGATCTCTCTCATGAAGGTATGTATTGTTCTGATGTGGTTCTAATTTTGTTTCTTGTGGTATCATTAATGAATATTTGGGCTGCAGGAAGCCAAAGGTGCTTTGCAAGGCAAACTAGTCCGTCTGTTTTGATGCTTTGTTATCTTGTGATTCTCAATTCATAATATGCCTCGAATACTTTGCCACATTTCCTACTACTCTCAGATATTTTTATCTGTTATTTAGCTTTAGCTTTTTTCTTAGGTTATTGACTTAGTATTGACCGGATTAGATAATCAACAATTGCTAACAACCGTTTTGTTTATGACCATTGTCGATATTTTTGAGCCCATAATATTAAATTAATAAAAGGAAAAAAATGCAGAAACTAGCAAACAGGAAACTAATTTCATAAACATAAACACAAGTTGTATGCGGTAAAACATAATAGTGTGTCAATAAAACCTCCACATGTCAAGGGATTGGAATACATTGTAATCAAGGTCAATCAATGACTCTCCAATGAAATTTTCTTCCAGGGATACAACATTCCAATAAAAGTTTCCTCAAATACAACATGTTAATCAATAGGCATCTCACAGCTACACACCCTTCCAATAAAATTTTCCTCAGATACAACATTTTAATCAATAGGTATCTTATACTTACACACCCGTAGAAAATACATTTACAGAATCTTTTAATTTAAATATTTTAATTTATAACAATCTCCATTTTGAGAACAATTTTCCTAATTCCTTTCCCACCCACATTCATTATCTATTTTTGTAGGCCCAAAGAAGCCAAATATCGCCACAACTTCTCTACCAAAACAAGTTTAGTGAACATGTCTACACAATTATCCTGTGTGTGAATTTTTTTGACAACTGCTTTGCTACCATTAATTACATGTCTTACAAAATGGCATTTTACATTAATATGATTAGTATTTTATTGATAATATGGATTAGTAGCAAAATGAATAACACTCTAATTGTTGCAGAATACATTCATTTTCTCCTTCATCCTTCCATGCTCACCTAGTGGAAACTTGACCAGATTGCCTATTTACAGAGATGTGAAGAAACTATATATTCTACCTTTGTCCTGGACAAAGCAACTATTTTCTAAAGCTTTAGCATTCCACTAATCAATCCACCTGTAAGATTAAAGAGATATCTTGTAGTAGATCTCTTGTTCAAGTCACTAGCATAATATGAATCAACATATCCACATATTGTATAAGATCAACCACTAAAGATGATACAATGGTGACTTGTGCCTCTTAAATACCGAAGCACCCATTTCACTGCTCACCAACATCGAAGCATACATTTCGATGAACCTATTAAATACTCCAAATGTATGTAAAATTCTAGGTCTTGTAGACACCATCACATACATTAATCTACCTACAACATTTGCATATGGTACATGAGACATATACTCCTTTTTCTTCATCAGTACTAGGACTTAAACCCAAAGAAAGCTTAAAATGGTAAGCTATACGAAAATTAATAGGTTTCACATTGTTCATGCAGAACTTTATAAGTATCATAAAGATCATCCCATTCTCACATGTACAAATCAATTTATGAATTTATTTTGATTATGGACAAATTGTAAAGGTTGGCCAACCATCAAATTAGCCTCCTACAACCTTCAACGTTGCATATAAATACAAGGAGCCTCCTCCTCATTTTGGCATCACTCTCATTCCTATTCCTCTCTCTCATCTTGATTGGGTACGGATTTCCAGGCACCTCTCTCCCCACACGTGCGAAGGGAAGACTGGCTTTTCTAGCTACTACATTGACCAGATTTGACCGAAATTTCAGGAGGCTGACTTCGACCAGAGTTAACCCTATTTGACTGTGTTTTTGTGAGGGAGACTTTCATTTGTGCAGGCCGCAATTATGGGCACAAAAACCGAGGGGTTTTACCCCAGCGTTGGCTTCCCTAGTTCTAGTTACTGCATTGACTATTGTTGACCAGGTTTGACGAGTTACTTTCAGACTGTTTTGGGCTCATTTTCTTACTATTCAAGGCTGAGTTGACCAGGGTTGACCAAGCTATTTTGGAGGTTTATTTTAGCTTTGTTGACCAGTGTTGACTTTCTGGTTAGGGCTTTCTATTTTTCTTGTTTTGACTGATTAGATTGGGCAAGTGAATATTGTAAATTGTACTCTCTCTCTGCTAAACTTTTGAAGAACTATAAGAAGAATTGATCAAGGGTTTCACCACATTGGGGTTTGTCCCTACTAGTGCCATATCTTATGTCCTCTTGTCTTGGCTAGTCTTCTATTCTTATTGTTTATGTTCTATTTGCATTTTACTATCATGATGATGTGATTGCTAAACTGGATATTGATATTGGGATTATAAATAAATTGACGTAAAATTTCTCTAAGCATAGGACATACCATTGTTATCCTAAAATTAACAATTATACTGACATTGATTTGAATCATTTGACCCATAAGTCAATTCTTAGTTACCTCATAACTAGTTTTGCATGGAGTTATTCCTCCTTGGCAGCAACAACGGTTCTCTGATTAAATAAATGTGATATTCTTATACATCGATCACCTAACCTATGATGTAACCATATTTAACCTTGTTCCTATAATTATAAGTGTGTTTTATTTACAACCTGAGGTTGTGTTTGTTCATATTCCTTTCTAAGGTCTTATTGTTACCTAATAGGTAGTTTCATATGCATGCTAAGACCAATATTAAGATCTGTAGCATTCTGCCTTTTGTGTTTAGTTTTACATATTTGTGTATATCTGCACATTTCCTTCAAGAGTCGATACTCACACTAGTTCTTTTATTTCCTTCACATATAATCTATTCCATGTCATTCAAATTATTATCTAATATATGATGCATGCTACGCTATAGTGCCAAATGTATGATTGTCTCTACATGGACTTATAGTAGTTATTTAGCTCAACAACTAGTATATTAATCTGCAATTACCTTGGAATGTACTCTAATAGTTTAACTCAATATCTAATATATAAATCTACAGTTGCATTGGAATCTACAGTAATGACTTAAATCATATCCAGTACATTAATTTTTCATTATGGACCTATACCCATACCTTACATATCACCCTTCAGTTAGTAAATTTCCATCTATCATATGTATTTAATACTACCACTATAAAGGTATCATCATATGTTGCATAGAAGTCTACATAATTGAAATTGTATCCAAAATAAAACAACATAAGCCAAACGAGAGGATTGAAGGAACTCGCTGCATGGAAACCTACACCAAAAGACACTATCCTCCCAACCACGAACTACCTCCAGTTATCCCCCAAACTCAATTGTAAATTTCTAGAGAATCAACAACCTCTTGTTGATCTCCTCAATGGGTATTTAATTTCCCTTCTTCATGATAATGTTTATAATTCAACAACATTTTTGTAAGTTTTACTACTTTCTTGCCTGGGATTTTGCTTTTAAAGCCTACCTTTCTCACCCACAGTGCTTTAAAGGTAACCAGTCTCAACTTTTTCTCCAGCTGAGATGTTTCTAAGGGACTTTATCTCCCTCCCTTTATCTTATCTAGAATATTTAAATATTCTAATCATGAAGAATTTAAAATCTTATCTAAAGTTTGTTACATGAGTGCATAATTTCGTCAAATAATTATTTCTTTTATAAATCAATTATTTACACTAATTAATCCAATTGTTTGGCTCTATAATCATTTATTACACACATACATAAAGTAACAATGTTTACTAGGGGATGCCACAAAAAGGTTTGAGTATCTTTTTTTAAGGAACATAAATAATAACTTGAAATTAAAATTAAAGAAAATGTATAGTCCAAAATGCAAATCTTTATATTATGATTTTAAATTTTTAACTAATTAATTATTTCAATGTTAAATAATTAACATGTGGTCTCTTAAAAATAGCTAAATACCAAATACAATTTATTATTCAAAAAATTATCTTATATTAAGTTTTAAGAGAGGAAAAAATTAATAACTAAAATCTATTAATCAAGAATATATAATATTAACATTTATATTTTAAATGAGAAATTCTTAGTTTAAATAATATAAAATAATTTATAATAATGGTAGTAAAATAAAATAAAAATTATTTTAAAAAATAAATTTAGTTAATTTCAAAAACAAATAATTTATAATTGCTAAAACTAAAAAAAATATATATAGTTTTAAATTTAATTTATAAGTCCGCATGGATAGCTCAAGTGGGAGTGGCCGTGGAAATTGAAGTCTCACTGAACCGGAAGTCTTGGGTTCAAATCTTGGAGCTACCCTTCCCGTAGTGGGGTATGCTAATGGACATGAAAAATTGTGTAGAGTCCCACCAAAACTTACAAAAAAAAAAATTAATTTATTAAAAAAATATATATTATTATACGAGTTCCGAAATTAGAATTATTAAATAATATCAAAATTCAATGACCAATTTTTTTATTAAAAACATTTCCAAACTTAACCAATTAATAAAAATTTTATAATAATAGAAAATACTGGATTTTTAAGTATAGGATTTTCTTTTGAATTGGTTCACGAACCATTTTCGTCTCTTCTTTTGTTATGCTTGTGACATGTTGTTATAAAATGATAGATTTTTATACCTATCGGTTTTTCTTTTGAATTGGTTCAGCGTACATTTTCGTTTCCCCTTTTGTTGATAAATGTGATCAACATATCTGATGTAATTTGATGTAATTTAATTTTCATAGTGGTAGATATAATATAATATTAATTAATTAATTATTATTATTATTTTTTTTTTTTTCATTGGTTTCTTCCTATATTGATACAAAATGATATTACAGAGAGGTCGAGGCCACAAAGTTCTAGCCATGGAGTTGGAATTCCTACAAAAACTCTTGACATACCAAACAGAGAACCTACATAATGACTTGCCTCGGGATTTGTTGTCTTGGAGAACACAGGATTCCAAATCTTGACAATGACCATATCAAAAATGACCCAAACAGCGACTAGAGACTGGCCCATGCAGTGACCAGGACTGACTTGCGCGCGGCTAGTTCTTGGACAAGTTCCACCATGAACATAGACATTAACAGACACTACCAAATGAGAAAAACACCGCCTCATAGTAAAGACCGACCAATAGAATTGATAGAAACCAGATTCAACGAACTTGCAGGCATCTTTCTTTGCCAACTGACCAAAAAGACTGAAGGCTCAGACAAGTTCATTCATCTTCCAAGGTTGAAGCCTGTTCTTCAACAATTCTGCATCCAAAATGATCTGAGTCTTTGGAATCAGAGGGACGAGCTGTAGGACTTGAAGGGTCGCCTCCCGCAGGCGCGCTGGGGCCGGCATATGCATTTGTCTTCATAGTTTGCAAACCACCTGAATCTTGACGCTGGGTAAGGTGCTGGTTGACCATCCTCTACAGCAGGGGAGCCTCATGATTAGCCTCCCCCGAACTTACCGCTGCCTCACACATTTCAACAGAGATTGAAACAATAAAAGATGAATTTCCCAGATAGCAGGGGAGGCGAAAACAGGCAGTGTGCGTATGAGAATGATGCGAGCAAACTTCAGCTGTTGCTTGCCCCTTTCCTCTGCCCCTGCCGCTTCTTGTAGCCAGGTATCTGTTGCAGTAGAACTCCGAAGCGTCTGAGGAAGGTTCCAAGGTGGTAGAAGAAGGCTGGCGGGAGCCACGACCGTGATAACTGCCCCGTTTGCAACCCATTAGGGGTCGTTCCCTTGGCATTCTGCGACGAGCGGGACCGGCTAGCATAGAGGGAGTAACAGGTGAGTGCTTGAAGAGCAAGCACACTGTGTGAAGAGGAAACTGAGCACGCTGAACTTTATCAGCGCCTTGAATCAGAGCTGATGGAAGGCGGAGGTGGGAATTAGCGCTTGAGGTGCAGCAGGGAGCTGCAACCTTGCTGAGTCTGGCAGTGCGCGGAGGAGAGACCTGATGGAAGAATAACCCAAGCGTCATTGCAAATAAAGCTAATTCCGGGGAGAGCAGCATTAACACTGCCATTAATGGGTTTGTGCGAGACCATGTCGCCCACCTGCAGCCGTAACAATTAGCGCTTGTGGATGGCCACGTGCCCACCCTCCACGCCGAATACGTACTTATATGCCAGTTATTCACCCGCATCCGTGGGTGTGTAGATATAAAATTATACAACACATGCCAAAAGATTATGGAGGAAACATAAATTTTCAAAAATATTTGACCACGTTATTTTAACTTTGTCAAATATTTTGACAAAGTCGTCGTGATTTAACTTTCTCCAAATACAATGATGTTTAACTTTCTCCAAAGGTTGATGTTTAGTTCGAATTTACTTAATTATATACTTTTTCAATTTACAATAATATTAAATTAAAATAATATATCAATAAATTTAATAAAAAAATCAGATTAAATTAATTAAATAAAATTTATATAAATATTTAATTGTGAAATGAGTCATATTTATTTAAGATATAATATTTGAAAGTCACAATATTTCTCATAATATTATAATAGAAAGTTATTTAGGCATTAGAGATTACTTCGATAAAATGACAATAAATCTGAAGTTACTAATATTGTTATATTCTTTTATAATTAATAATTAAAATAAAGTTGTAATTTAATAATATTTTTTTTTAATAATTTTAGATGCATCATTAAATAAGTGATTTGATGTCTGTCATAAATTAAGAGTATGATACCAATTATGTAATTTATATGACTACACTAATATAATATTCATATGAAATAACTTAAATATAATTTCTATTACAAAAATATTATCACTGTGAATTAAAAGGTAAAATATGGACAACAAAAAAATTGTAGAAAAATAACTTCAAATAATCTCTACCAACCTTAACAATTACCTTGACGTGACCTAAATAAAATATCAAATAATAATGTGTTATTATAAAAAAATTGTATGGAATTTTGTCAACCAAATTTAAAACCATCCAAATTATTAATTAAAAAGAAAAATAAAAATATATAGCATTTTAATAAAAGAAAATATATTGTATCAACCATACAATATTCATAATAGCATATGTGCTTCTTTCAACGCTTAAGAAAAGCATCTTAATATATTTTATCATCATTAATATATTAATCATCATTAATATATTAAAGATTTAAAATAGATCACCCCACTTAGGATAAAATTATATGGTTGCCACCATTGACATTTTTTTATGACTTTTTATCATTAAAAACATCAAATTAATCATAAAATAAATCATTCCACTAAATTAACTTTGTTGTTAGTTTTATGAGATTAAGGTAGGAGTCCATTTCTTTTTATTTAATATAATTTTCTAAATAGTGTGTAGGATAATTTTATGGAAATGAGATTTGTTAGAGCTTGTGATACCTTGGGTTTTTATGGAAATGAGATTTGTTAAGGTTTGTTTCCTCTTTGTAAATGGTAATTTAAACATAGTGCATGATTTGGTGGCAACACAAAACATGTTGATGGAGGGAGAATGTAATTGGTATATTTCTCCATGAATATTGATGTGGGGAAACATAATTCGATGGTGTGGTTTTATGGAAATGAGATTTGTTAGGGTTTGTGATTCTTTTGGTTTTTATGGAAATGAGATTTGTAAGGGATTGTGTTTTATTTGTAAATCTTAATTTAAACATTTTATTCTTGTATTGTGCATGCTTTGGCTGCAATACTAACCATGTTGATGTTGTACCAAACATGTTGATGGAAGGAGCATGTAATTAGTATATTTCTCCATAAATATTAATAAGGGGAAATATAATTGGATGATGTGTTATTATGGAAATGAGATTTGTGAGGGTTTGTGATTCTTTAGATTTTTATGATGGAAATGAGATTTGATAGGGTTTATTTTTTAATTGTAAATAATAATTTAAACATTTTATTTAGAATTGTTATTAAATGTTATTATTATAATGTATGGGTTTTTTTAATTTGACTTATATAATTTAAATTTTTAATCTCATTATTTATATACTATTTAGCTGCAGGCAATCAAATTGCTCCACAAATTTTATAAAAAAATATTTTTAGAATCTATAAATTATCTTAAGAATAGCGTGAATTTATAAATACCATACAAAATTATTAAAAATTTAAATATTTTTGCAAAATTATTACAAGACATTTTGCATATTAAAAACTCGCAACATGCCCCCAAAGTTCTAAAATTTAAAATAATTTCATCGAGCAACCGACGTGAATTGAACACGCCATTGACGTATAATATTGTCGGGCCCTACGTTCCTATGATAAGCACTAACGTTGGTGTGAAATTCATAGAGTTAAGCCACGTGTTATGCGCTCATTCCGGGTGGCATGATTTGGTACAGAAGGAAATAAGGCAGAATATTAGATATAGGACCTCATTCAAGGGTGAGAATAAAGAAAATTTTGTATTGGATGGAAATTAAAAGAAGGGATAAGGAAAGAAATCTCAATCCAAACCAGAATCCAGTCAAGGGGCAAGAAGAAAGATTTGTCGAAAATTAAATGCTTCCATTGTCATGAATTCAGGCACTATGCCACGAAGTTTCCACACAAAAAGGAAAGCAAGAAGACCTCAGGAGGAGTAGTAGGTGAAGCCTTGGCTTCACAATTCAAGCTTGAATTTACCCCCATGGCATGCATGGAAAGCACATTGATAGGGAGTGTTTGGTGCTTGGACTCAGGGCCTCGTTCCACATGACATGGTGTAGAGACTTTGTCAATGACTTAGAAGACAAATATTTGCATATGCACATTGAGATGTGGGAGAATGAAAGGTATAGCTTGACCGAGGTTTGTATAATCACATTTCAAAGGGATTTAGTCTCCCCACTAGGCTCAAGGATGTCATGTTCATTCTAGACCTAACGAAAAATCTCATCTCTGTTGAAGTTTTGGAAAACTGTGGTTATGGTGTGATCTTCAGCAAAGGAAAGAAATTCCTGTGAATGGCCATGGGACAGGTGAAGTAGATCAGGGTTCGTGGGAAGAACATGTACAAACTAGATGTGGAAGACGTGATGGATTAAGAACAAAGGTGGAGAAGGTGCAGATTCATGATGTGAGTGAACTTTGGCACAAAAGAATTGGCCATTTGCATCATGGCTCCCTAAAGATCATGCAACAGATAACCACATGCCTCCCCAAAGGATCACTTGAGCAGTAGGATGTATGAAAATGATGTACTTTGGGGAAGTACACAAAATCCGTTTTCCATGAGTGGGACAGAAAAACACATGCAGTCCTAGAAAGGATCCACTCTGATGTCTTTGGACCTTTCTCAACTACCTCCATTGGAAGGCATAAATATTTTGTCATTTTTATTGATGACTTCTCACAGAAGTGTTGGATCTTCTTCACGAGTAAGAAGAAGGAAACATTCTCCAAGTTTGTAGAGTTCAAGGAATTGGTTGAGAAAGAAACTGACAAGAAGGTGAAAGCTCTTAGGAGTGATAATGGAGGTGAGTATGTGTTGAATGAATTTAAATTTTTTTATGCAAAGGAAGGCATTTGACGAGAGTTGATAGCACCCCACAGCCCACATCAGAACGGGGTGGCTGAGAGAAAGAACTGTAGCATTGTGGGAGAAGCAAGGGCGATGTTGCATGACCAAGGCCTACCTCTGCATTTGTGGTTCGAAGCATGCAACACAACAGTCTATTTGCAAAACTAGAGTCCTCATCAGATTCACAACATGATTACACTAGAGGAGGCTTTCTTGGGGAGGAAAACAGATGTGTCACACTTCACGATTTTTGGAGCCTCTATCTACTACCATGTCTCCAAAGAACCGGGGAAGAAGCTAGAGCTAACAAAAAAATTGGGGGTATTTGTGGGTTACATGAAAACTCCCCACAACTAGTGTGTGTACTTTTCATCCCTTAGATTGACAGTTGTGCGAAGGGATGTAAAATTTGAGGAGGAGAAAGTGATGTGGTGCTCTCTTGAGAGGGAGCTTTAGATACCACTAGGAGAGGATATTTTAGCTCCAAGGGAGGAGCCTCAAGAAGTTGTGGAGTAGCCACAAATTGAGGAGCAGAGAGTGGAGACAACCACTAAAGAATAACCATCCAGAGAAAGCAGGAAAAGAACCATGGAAGCTGAGAGACTTGTGCAGGATGTGAGGGATAATGTGGGTTCTCCTTCAAATGTATGTAGACAGAGACAGTCACCAGATCGGTACACTAGCTACATGGCTCTAATCAGTCAGCTTGTAGAGACAAATCCATCCTCCTTTGAGGAAGCAGTAGAGAAACATGCATAGGTTGATGAAATTGGGAAGGAATATGAATACATTCTAAAGAACAGTGTTTGGGAAGTGGTCCCATGACAAACAAATAAATCAATTGTCAGTTTGAGATGGATCTTCAAGGTTAAGCATGCAATAGACATAAATATAGAGAAGTATACGGCCATATTTGTGGCCAAGGGGTACTCTAAAGTTCAAGGAATTCACTATGAGGATACCTTTGCTCCTGTAACAAGACACTCATTCATAAGGTCAATTCTTGCTCTGGCAACATAGTTGGTGTGGAGGATCCACTAGATGGATGTAAAAATAACATTCCTCAATGGAGTTATTGATGAGGAGGTATACATCAAGAAACCAAAAGGATTTAAGACTTTTGATCAAGAATCTCGTGTGTGCAAACTCAAGCGAACATTGTACAGTCTCAAACAAGTACCCTATGCTTGTTACACTAGGATCTATAGCTATCTCACTAGTTTGGGATACACCAAAATTGAAGTAGATGCAAACCTCTATCATATATTGGTAGAAGGTAAATTGTTCATTATTGTCTTATACGTTGATGACTTGATTTTAACTAGTGATGAACAACTAATCAGATCTTGCAAGGAGGACCTTGCAAGAGAATTTGAAATGATGGACATGGGTCTCATGCACTACTTCCTCGGATTGGAAGTATGGCAAGGCGATGGAGAACTCCTTATCTCTCAAGGCAAGTATGCAAATGAGATATTGTATAGATTCTGGATGGAGAGTTGCAAACCCATGGAGACACCTCTAGTGGCAAACTAGAGGAAGGAGGATGTCACTTAGGGTGAGGAAGTGGATGCTACGATTTATTGGCAGCTAGCGGGTTCACTAATGTACCTTGTCAACACATGACTAGATATGTGCTATGTAGTCAACCAGCTGAGCCAAGCAATGGTTAGGCCAACCAAATTATTTTAGAGGGCAACTAAGCATGTTTTACGATACCTCATAGGCACTACCCAGTTTGGACTATGGTACAGACTGACAGAAGGAGTGAAGCTGCGTGTCTTCACAAATGCAGATTAGGCAGGGAGTCCATTAGATCGAAAGAGTACATCAAGTGTAATTTTTAGTGTTGGGTCTGCAGTTGTTTCCTGGTACAATAGGAAGAAAAGATTTGTGGCGTTGAGCTCGACAGAAGCAAAATACATGGCTGCAAGTCAAGCAACATGTGAGACGATATGGGTGAGAAAGATATGTGTTGGATTGTTTGGTTAGATGATGGATCCAACTGTGATCTACTGTGATAATAGAGTTGCATCAAGCTCTTTGAGAATCCTATTTTTCACGATGGATCCAAGCATATAGATATATGGTATCACCATTTACGGGACTGTGTAAAGGCAGATAATGTTGTTGTAGTACATTCCGACAAAGGAACAAGACGTTGACATTTGGACAAAGGCCTTGTTAAGAGGAAATTTCGAGTTCCACAAGCACTGGAAAGAGGTGGGTGATAATCCCTTTCTTACTGAGAGGGAGCGTTCAAAAATGCAACAAGAAATTCTCAATTTGATTTTGCCTTGATTAAACTGAGAAAATTCGAATTTCCACAACAGAAGACAACTAGGATGATGCTAACTTGTGTGACGTGGTTTGTGTCACCCAGTTCACTCAATAAACTCGAGTTGTAGGAGTTAGAGTTCAGTTAAGCATGTGTGATTGCTAATTTGTAGAAATCAAGGACAATTATCTAAGCTTGTTTTCAGTGAAACTCATTCTAACTATTGAAGGAACTAGTGGAGGGTCAGTTAAGCAGTGGGACTTCAGTCAAACTCAGTGATCATCTAGTTAATTCACCAATCAGTGAAAAATATCTAGTGCATGCAAAGAATTTGAGCTCCCAGGGATTGGTGGAGATTCCAAGGCGATGTAACATCAGTTGTAGTCTAGTCTTGAGTATAAAGGTGTTGCATGTAGTCAAATGACCAACCTAAGGAATTGTGCAATCCAATTTGGAGGAATTCCTAAATAATAGGGGCATAATTCCTCAAAGAACAATGCAAGGAATAGGAGCTTAAGGAGAGGCAGAAATTGACTAAGTCTAGGTTAGAGCCTTTATGTGAGTAGAGAGATAGGTTATGCACTTTCAGGTTGTGCTTAGTTGAGCAAAGCAATTGTAATGCATCTATATTCATCACATTAATGCAAGCAAACATTTGGATTTCTACTAGATTGTTTTCCCCGGAAAAAAAAAATACCATTTGCACATGTGTGATTTCTTATTGCATGTCTAAAAATTTTGTTCTAAATTGTGAATTAATGTCCGCAGAGTAGTAGATCCATTTGCACATGTGTGATTTCTTATTGCATGTCCAAAAATTTTGTTCTAAATTGTGAATTAATGTCCGCAGAGTAGTAGATTAAGTCTGTGTCTTGTGATTTTGGTTAAAAATTCATAAAAAATTTCAAATATACATCATAATTTCTATAAACCCCCAATTTCCTTATTTGTTTACCTATCAAATTTTTTTCCATTTAATATAAAAACATTTCCTTAAACATCTATTTATATTAATTTACATAAATATTTTATGAAGAACTAATTTTATTTCTATAAAACTTTCAAATTTTAAATATTTATATCTCATTCAAAATATTTTATTAATTAACTCTCTTTTTATATATTTAATTAATAAAATTACATGAATATAAACATATTCATTTTATTCTTTATCATTTTTAAAAGCCATTGAATTAAACAAATATTTACTAATTTAGTAAATAAAATTTAAATTTATTATAAAAAGATAATTTAAATGATGAAATGTTCATGTTCAACCTATTATATTTAAAAAAATGTTCACATAATTATATTAGAATTAAAAAGACCGAAATATAACCATTATTTAAAAATTAAATATTTTTTAATA
>APFE030235138.1:0-25304 GCA_000404065.3 Pinus taeda
ATTACCATACTAGATCACACAAAAAGTTTCGTGGAATTTGGCTAGGTCTAAGTAGGATTTTTTAATAGTTAAAAATTTCCCGCAAAACGGGATTTTTTAATTATTTTTAATGTAAAGGCATAAATAAGTGGCCTTAGGAGATGTCTGGGGCGTCTGACCAGTCGAAATTCATCCTCAGAGACATTCTCCTAGAGCCTACTTTGGGGGTCAAAAAATGACTCAGAGTCCCTCAAAAGGAGATTTTTCAAGTGACAGTGGCAAAAATGAAGAAAAAATTCAAAAAAATGAATAATTGGAAAAATTTATAAATTTTTCCCAAGTCAAAATAAGTCAAATTTTGACATGGAAGTCAAGCAGAGGATCAAAGGTGATGTGGCAAGCAATGTGGGGCCACCACATAAAGTTTCAACTCAAGTCAACTCCAAGTCAAAAAAAAAGTCAAAAGTCAAAGTCAAAAGGCAGTCAACGTTGAGTTCATAAAGCATCGAATTTTTAAAGTTCATCTTTGTTTTAAATTTAAATCAATTTTGGAATAAAAAATATAGTGAGTGGGAAGGGACCCCACCTCACCATAGCTCAGCCCACCAAAATGTACGTAGCTCAGCCATGCCAAAAAGTCCGTACAGGAAATATTAAACGCTGGAAAAAGTCCGTACGGCAGTCAAGTTTACACAGGTCAGCGTTGAAGTTTGATCAGCCAGCTCAACATTTAACGTGCCACTCAGCAGATTTAAACATAGCTACGTGGTTAGCAGCATAGTTTACGTGGGTTGTCCACTAAAAAATATGTTGGCAAGTCAACGTTGAAGGTCAAAGTATATACGCAGATTTTGTTACGTGGGCAGCAACAGTTTAACGCAGCCAAACAGCAGTCACGTGGGCAGTTTAGTAACGTGGATGCAACAGCCAGTTAACATACACACTCAGATTTTCAACGCAGTTATCACAGCAAGTCATGAACAGCAGTTACGTGCCCACGTGGCAATTTATTCAGCAGTTTAAGAGCCAGTTTTAACACAGCAGTTAACGTGGAAATCAAGAGCAGTTATCTCCAGAAATTAAACAGTCATAGCAGCCACTTGGAAATTCTTGCTGCATTGGGATTGTCACTTGTTACACTTGTCATTGTCTTTTGGCATTGGGATCTTCACCTGATTGCCACTTGTCATTGGAATTGGCATTGGGATCTTCACCTGATTGCCACTTGTCATTGGAATTTGCCTTGGGATTGTCTCCCATTTTCCTATTTATATGAGCCTTGGGCTCTTATTGTAAAGCATAGAACGAGCTATTGGGCTGGCGAAGACTCTGCCGGATTTTGTACTCAGCTTTCACATTAATAAATAAAAGTCTTTGGGGTTACTAGCTTCTCTTGTGGTGCATGCTTTGGTACATGAGGTATACCTGTGTCGTTTGACATTCATTTAATTTTCATTTGCTATCTAGTTGTTTTTCATTTTGCCTGAAGGCACTATTGTCTAGGGAGGAGAGATTTGCAGCTATCTCAAATCTCTTCTGGGCTGGGTATATTTTGTACATTTGTTGTAGCTTGTCCATTCTCGGTTGAATGACAAGCTCAACTTGGTCTCTATATGCCAAGTCTCTTTTTGCACTAACAATTCGTTTGCAAGTGTTTTCTGTGTTTTCAAGGGACAGGTTGCCAGCTCTGTTGGAGGGCGGGGACTTCTTCGACGGGAATAGTCACCTCCAAGGACACCAAGGGTCCCACATGTTGTTCAAGCCATCAAGCTCTTAAGACATCAAAAAAGGGATTTACGCAAGAGGGAAGTACCCTGATCTCTTAGCTTCGTTTCTATTTTGAAAGTCAAAGCAAATTTTCCCTTTTCATTTAAAAGCATTCGTTTCCATTTTGAGCATTAAAGGAAGTACAAACAAAAATATTTTCATTTCCGAAATAACAACGTTATAAGGCACTGGTCATTTGTGTGGTACATGTTCATCGTATGGTTAATGGCTATTGTTTATATTTCGTTTTGATTTTAGATCTCAGATTGACAATCTTATTTACTTAAATAATTCTCCTAGAACTTTTCATCTCAGCTTTAGGCTTAACTTTCCATTTAGGGACCACCCCCCTTAGCTAGCCTAGGAGATAGCTAAAACGGAGAGAGTTGGGAGCAGTGTGACAGCCCCTTCTTTGAGATCCCTGCCACCAATCACACCTTGTGGGGTTGAAGGCTTTTCTCGCTAACTGTGTAGGTAGGTGCGGGCGGCAGGGTCAACAGGGAGCACTTGGCTTAGGATCCTTGGGTTACTTGATCCCTAAGCCCTACCAAGGAAACCTCGTTTGTGTGGGATTGTGTCTTTCACTAAAGACATGGGAGTAGTTACTAATGTGATGGAAGTGACACTCCCAAGTGTTGCACATTATTTAAGTCACCTAGTGAGGCTTTGCACTAGGGTGCTAGATTTTACTAGAACAAATTTAACTGACAGATCCTTTTTTTCATCCCCTATTACTCCTCCCAAGCCAGCCCAAGGTTTTTCTATAGTGCACCATTAATGACCAATTTCCAATTTCCAATCTGTAGAGCATGATGGGTCACTTTAGTTTCGATTAACCGACCTACTGTCATTTAATATAATGGTAACCTAAGATAAATTATCGGCCCAATAATACAAGTTTACATTTATATTTTTATATAACAATTGTTTTATTCAATTTGCATGCAAGCGTGAACAAAATACATAAAGGTATGGGTTTAATTGCAAGTATGGCAAAACTACATGAAGGTATTCACATGCAAGCATAATTTAAAGGAAAACACATAAATACCAACCATGTCATAGATACAATATTTGAGTGTAGATGTCATGTCTTGCTAATGCAACTGGATTTTGAGAGTTTTATTCTGTAAGACTGTCAAGGTTTGAAACTCGTGGCAGTTGGAAGGAGACACTAAAATAAACCAATCATATTAACCATTGGTGTGACCCATGTCAGGTGTGATCCCCAAGTGATTTTGTCAACTTCAATGTCCCTGCATCATGATTTCTTAGACCACAAACTAGTCCCACAAGTCACAAACATACTAAGAAACAAAGAAAAAAATTAAGTGTACATGTAATATACACTATATAAACATCTATTGCATGTGTCTATTCACACATGTATCGAAATATGCATAAAAGCATATGGATAAGTCTAAACATATAAAACTGTCTACATGCAAAGGATAGCTACCTGAAGATTGATCCAAATTGCATTCTATTCCGTGTCTTCTTGAACATATAACAATCTTTGTACTTTATTTGAAATGCATTCATAGATGAGAGGAAATTGAATTACAATCTTATATTATTAATTAATTATATTAAAGAATATGACTAGAAAATTATAATCTTCTCAATATTACCAAATGATTTTTTAAATTTTAGATTGATTTCAATTTTCCTATTATTAGGTACAAGGAATGAAGTTTTTGCATACCTCCGAACTTCCACTTTCAAGAAAGACGCCTTTCAGTTTTCCTGCAACCACATAATTCAAGTTTACTGTGAACTTCTTTAGACATAATAAAGGTTTTGCAAAAATAAAACTCATACGCATATTCAGAGTTTGAGATAATCATAAGTAACTTTGTCAAAACCATATCCTATTAAGTTAGTTTTAACAATAAAGAGGTCACTACATTACTCACCAGATTCAAGCCAAAATGTGGCGTACTTAGGGCCGAAGTCACCAACTTCAATGGTTTCCCCAACTACTCTCAAACAATTAAAAGAAAAAAATGAAAAAGTAAAAACAGAATTATAGGCACCAAAACCTGAATACAGACATAAACAAAATCAAATAAGAAACTCGCAACTCAAAAATGTTTCTGCAAAATAAATACTATATACCATTGTCACCATAAAACTGCCACCAGACTTTCCTTGAACTGCCTTCATATTCGAATACCCTCGAATAAAAGTAAGGCAAGTAGTCGTATCTGAAATCCATAAGCTAGAATATAAATAGACTACCGGAATCTAATAAGGTTCATTGTTATTTTTGATCAAATAAAAGGTGCGACCAGTAAACATAATTGATACAACTTACGGATCAGTTCGAATATTTAAAAATGCATTCACACAGTGCTGTGCTGATTTGCGAGCGTGATCAACATGCTCAACTCGTGCTGTCCTACCATACATCTTTTCAAAAATCCCAAAATAAACTCATCAGTTTTCTACTGTCTTCTAAAATAGTTTTCAAAACACCCAGAGTAAGTCAGTACAGACCCCAATCAAATGAAATTACCTAAAACAGGTGAAGATCATATACGATGAACCTTTTATACAAACAAGACTAAGAAGGCAATATAAATTAAAGAAAAGACTAAATACCTTAAGGGGGAATGCTGCTACATCTCCAATAGCAAATATTCCTGGACTACTTGTTCTGAATTGACCATCAACCTGAAGGAGCCAATTGCCCAAAGCTATAATTAGTATTAATCATTTGCAGTTTCAGGAAGAATGTGCAATTACAGGCAAAACAAAACATATAAGTAGTTGTTTTTTTAGACAAGAAAAATTGGGCGAAGCTAGTATTGGCAGCCCACAGGCCAATACTAGAAGGAACTTGTGATTTGGCAAGGGCTGATATGTCCAAAGACATTCCCATCAATGATCATTTGGGGGGCATGCTAGGGGGACACGTATCGGCAACCCACAGGCCAATACTAGCAGGAACTTGTGACTTGGCAAGGCAACTTGTGACTTGGCAAGGCTGAGATGTCCAAAGACACTCCCATCAATGATCATTTGGAGGCCATACTAGGGGACACGTATCCTTTAGATCCTTATCACAATAGGTCAATATTAATCAAACAACATGTACAAACTCTATCCCTCATTGGTTTTGAACCTGTGACTTCCCAGGAGGAAACACATGTTCTTAACCATTAGGCCCACTCATTTGCACATATCAGAATAGTTGTTAAACGAAAAAGGTTTGAAAAAAGTAAGAATCTAAGGAATATAATCTTAAAATAACTTCTAATAATCCCTAAAAGTCCTTTAACGCAAAAGTGAATTGACCGGTCGACAGAAGTTGGGCATAAAACCTGAAGGAGCCAATTGCCCAAAGCTATAATTAGTATTAATCATTTGCAGTTTCAGGAAGAATGTGCAATTACAGGCAAAACAAAACATATAAGTAGTTGTTTTTTTAGACAAGAAAAATTGGGCGAAGCTAGTATTGGCAGCCCACAGGCCAATACTAGAAGGAACTTGTGATTTGGCAAGGGCTGATATGTCCAAAGACATTCCCATCAATGATCATTTGGGGGGCATGCTAGGGGGACACGTATCGGCAACCCACAGGCCAATACTAGCAGGAACTTGTGACTTGGCAAGGCAACTTGTGACTTGGCAAGGCTGAGATGTCCAAAGACACTCCCATCAATGATCATTTGGAGGCCATACTAGGGGACACGTATCCTTTAGATCCTTATCACAATAGGTCAATATTAATCAAACAACATGTACAAACTCTATCCCTCATTGGTTTTGAACCTGTGACTTCCCAGGAGGAAACACATGTTCTTAACCATTAGGCCCACTCATTTGCACATATCAGAATAGTTGTTAAACGAAAAAGGTTTGAAAAAAGTAAGAATCTAAGGAATATAATCTTAAAATAACTTCTAATAATCCCTAAAAGTCCTTTAACGCAAAAGTGAATTGACCGGTCGACAGAAGTTGGGCATAAAACACAGAAAAGTGTAAAGAAATGAAAGCTCACTTAAGGGCGATACAAAAAGCACTTGGGAAGTCATTCCTTTCTTTCCCATGAAGTTACTTTCTCTCAGTTGACGGACAATCTTCTCTCAATGTAATTATTCCTACTACATGAATAGATTCCATCTCTGGCATGCTTCAAACATATTTCAGTTTTATGGTTTAGCAGTCTTATAGAAGAACGTCTTGCCCATCTGGCCAGAAGTAATGCTCCAAAAGTGATAGAAGTCCCAGTAAGGATTTTGGGATAATTCTAAGTGATGTACTCCTCTCTTTTCATGTTTTATTACAGATTTGAGAAAATTTTCAGATATCTTCGTGCTCATTTATCCATGGAAATAATTAATCTAGGGTCTATTATTCTGAGTGCTCCCTTGGAACGTATGTAATGACTAGAGTTATGTGGAAATCTTTCTACATATTGTTCATATGCTCTTACGTCCAGTATTGTTATGTATGCATATGCTTGATCAATGCTGACCGTAGACTCAAGCATTTTCCTGAAAGTCACACTTCATGAGTTCTGATGAGTCAACTTCACAAATCTGTTTATTTGTATCGTCTTGCAAAACACAAGGAGTCCCTGGGAGCAACTCAGCCAGACAGACTATAAAAAAAACATACTTGTTTTGCTCATCATTTGGCTTTTGCCATGTGTGAAGGTTTGAACATGCCCATTACATGATGGTTTGCTACATACAGATTCAGAATTCTTTTACCATTTGCTTTGGTTTGGGAAATAAACTATTCTTAGGAATAAAGCAACTGCATTGACAGATTTGAATATCTCTTGGATTTTGCAAAGGTCACATTGGATAACTACTCGGAATCAGAGGAGATATTTTGGAGAGCACAAAATATTCGAAGTCCTCTAACGGATTTTTACATATTCTTTTGGCCGTCTTTCCCATAGGAAAAAAGTCAACATAGTTTCTCTTGTTGAAATTCTATGGCAAGTGCAGTAGAATACAAATTTTTTGCCTAGTAATTACTTCCTAGTGATTTTCAAACAGTATTTTTATGCCACTGCTATCATTGAGTAATTATACTCCGAAAACCTCAACAGTAAATGCAGTGGAAATTGTAAAGATTATAGAAACACATCCATGCACAATAGAAACAAAAAAAAATCACCTAGGAAACCAAACGTTGGGAGAAAACCCAGCAATCTTTTCTAGAGAAGAAATTGTCTTTTAGCAAGGTTTACAAATCAGAAAAATTGTCTAGAAATCTGTGCCAATATTTCAAGTCAAACCACCAGTCAAACCTGGTCAAACAGCTGGAATTCAATGCTGGTCAAAATCAGTCAAAAGTCAATTTTGCAATCAAACTTCAGCCTGGTCAAACTCGCCCCTACAGTCAAAGTTCTGCTGTCAATGGTCTAACAGTCAACTCAGCCTGTGGTCAAACCTGCAGTCAAATCTGCACATGATTGTAGCTAAGGTCTGTGGTCAAAGTTTCAAACCCACACATGCGGCCTCCAAAACTCAGTCAAACAGCTTGGTCAACTTGGTCAACAGCTCAGTCAACTCAGCCAAGCACATCTTGGTCAAACTCGGCCTCCAATATGATCTCCAGCAAAATGATAAAGATGATAAAGATGATCTCTAGCAAAAAATTTCTCCTTGGTTGAATTTCTCCTCCACTAGAAAAGATTGTATGAGCTTGCTATGTTGATGATTTGTCTCACATGTTTCTCTATTTATATAGAGCTATAATGTTGAGTAGAGACTCATCAAGGGGCACCTCATCACAAGAAACCCCTCACTAATGGAGCTTACATCACAACTCAATCATTAGACTAGAATTGTTTACCCTACTTAGTACTAATGGGTGAAAAACCTCAATCAATAAACATTTCTAACCCACTCTATAAAAAATAGATCACTCCATCTCAGAGCACAATGTGAGCATCACAGGCCATTCACCCCAATCATCATGGCCCCATGGGTGAATGTATCATTATACCCTAGACAAATCAGCATGACCCCATGGGAGATGTTTGCCTCTGAACAATTTACCCCTAGCCAAATCAGCATGGCCCAATGGGTAAATGTATCATTCCCCCATTAATCAAATCAACATGACCCCGTGGGAGAATGTTTGCTCGATGCTGCAAAAACATCAACATCCCTCTCAACGAGGGAGACAGTATACATTGGCCAAGCTTGTCTAGGAAGTATAAAAACTTCATCCTGGATAGAGGTTTGGTCAGAATGTCAAAAATCTGCTCGCCTATGGGTATGTATTGGAGCTTCACTGCTTCCTTCTGCACCATGTCTCAGATGAAGTGATATCTGATCTTAATATGAAAATTCTTGAATCTAACACATCAAAAATCCCTATTGCAATTACTGGTTTACAATCTCCTACTTGTTCTTTACATTAACAAGTTATTTAATTGCATAAACATCGAAGTAAACACTATTGCAACCTTCACAAATATACAGATCATGCACTGAAATAAAGTGAGACAATAACACAAGGGACACCGTTATTTTTGGACAATTGTCCCCGGAAAAACCCAATTCGGGAAAACCGGTGTAGCATATAAAGGGTTTGTATTATTAAGCAGATTTCATGAATACAACTAGGGTGCCAGAAATGGCTCACCTAACAGAGAATATCCTCGGCACTAGTACCTCTATCCGGAGACAGATATTCCAGTAAATCAGGAAACAGATGATCAAACCCCACAGCGACTCCGGTTGTTCCTTATGCTAAACAACAAAAGCTGCTCCAAGCACTGCTCTGGAACTACATCACTCCTTCAGGAGCTATGTCACCCTCTCTCAGCTCAGAATCTGTTGATCTGCTTCCAGTTTGCCCCACAAAATCTTCCTAGCACTGCCTCTTAGGCCCAATGTCAGCCTCTGCAGCTTTTGTGTCTCACTGCATCAGCCCTCTGCGTCAGCGTTACGACCTCTGCGTCAGCCCTTCTAGGGCCTGCGCTATCTCTCCCGGCACTGCGCTGCCTCTCTGCTATGTATTCTTCAGCCTCGGATGAAAATCCGTTGCTGAACTGCCCCTCGCAGCAACTTTGATCACTAACTCGATTTCCTTAGCAAGGCTCGCCCCAGAAAATCGAATTCTTTGTCACTCAGTGTATCTCCACTTGACCCTCAAGCCTCCTCTTATACTTTTCCTGTTGATGAATCAATGGCCAAGATTATTCCCTAATCAACGACTAAGATTAGAATTGGCTTGATCCTCGTCACTTAGAACTTTCTCGCCCATATTTTATTGATACACATTAATATTTTTATTTTCCTACGTTTAGACTTAGGAACCCATTAACAATATTAGTTATTTTAATAACTCTTCATCCAGGTGGAATTTCTCCAAACGATTTCTGGGTCTTGGAGACCTCATGTACCTTAGCCTCTCCACCAAATTTCATGGCTAGAGCACATCTGATGCTACCCAAAATCAACACTTAATGTGCTTTGACTTGTCACAAAATATCGGATTCTCCAAAAGCTTGACACAACTTTGATTATCACAATATATCAAAGTCGTCTCTAGCTCCTGATCAAATAGCCCTACAAGTAGATTCTAAATCCACATTGCTTCCTGACTTGCAACACTAGTTGTGATATACTTCGCCTTTGTTCTACTAAGTGCCTCGGAAGTTTGCTTCCTGCTAAACCAGGATATTATAGCTTATCCCAAGCTGAAGTAGCACCCCGAGGTGCTCTTTTTGTCCACCGCACTCCCTACCCAATCAAAATCATCATATCCCTATTGTTGGGCATGGAATCCCCCCCATAGCAGGTTTTTGGGGCTCAAAATCCAAGTTTTGGTCAAAGGTTTGTAAGACTCCACAAATTGCGGGCGTGGAGTGCGAAGTATAGGATGAGTCATAGGGTTGTCTGCCCCAAAGTAATGTAATGTAACGTAAAGTCATCTCGGCCTACCCATGGTCCGTGAACCATGGGATTGTATAAATAGAGTGAGGCTTTAAGTTGTAAAAGGGAATAGAGAATAGAACGGGTAGTGAAGGAATGGTTCAAGCTTAGAGTAGAATTCTAAGTGTCTTGGGTTGTAGTAGTAGGAAGAGGCTCTGCAGCTGAGTGCGCAGAGGCCTAGTAGAGTCCGCAGCTGGCGCAGGGCGGAGTTGAGTCTGTAATCGGGGCAGAAAGCTAATAAAGAGAAGTTTATCCTAATTCTGTGCATTTAGTCTTGAGTTATTCTATTGTTATGCATTACTTTTACTCTGTTTATTTCCTGCGCGTAGTTGAGTAAATGCTTGTATGGTTCAAAATACTTATATATGAAAATAATATAAGTAATCAGCTAACAATGCATAATTAGGAAAGACTTGGGTAAATAACAAGGATCGCGTTGCGAATAAGACTGCGCGAAGACAATATTGCAGGCCGCGAGGTGCCCACTGGTGCGCGTAGTGCAGTGCAATGTTGCACGAAGCGCCCCCCCCCCGATTCCAAGCCCGGAAGTGCGTCCTATGCAAAAGCGTCTAGGAAGCTTCAGCGGAAGCGCGCTTCCCCCTTTTTTGGACGCTTCCTGGAAATTTCAGAAGCTTTCCTCAGAAGCGTGCTTCCGAATCTCCAAAGCGAGCTTCGTACAACACTTCCACAGTACGAAGCGTCGCGCTTCGGAGGCTGAAGCGTACGCTTCCGTACGATTCTGGAAAAGCATTTAGAAAATCGTTTTTTTTTTCAATTTTTTTTTTTAAATTTTAGGTGAGTTTGCTTGTTGGGAGTGGGTCCACCTTGGGTTAGGGTGAGGAATGAAGGCAAAAAAAATAAAAAATAAATAAAATATAGCACATGCTCCCTCATGGTAATGTTAAATTCTTAAAGTAAAAATGACATTCTCCTTTCTTTTTCATTTTCATCCTTTTACTTAAATTTTTAACATTACCATGTAATGACTCAGAATGTTTGAGAGTGGTTTCAGCCACATTGGACTTCATATGGAGAAAATAGAATTTCATATCCTATTCAAAATTCAACAGACTTAATAGTTTTCAGGAATTCAGGATCAATGGGATTGTGGCATTTCATTAGATTATATCAAGTATGAAGGTATGCGATTAGCATTTAATCAAGAGCACCAAGCCCTATATGTACCCTAGTGTTGGTGGTGTTAATTGTTGAACTCCTTTGTCATGCGACACGCCCTTAGCAAAAAATTATTACCTTTCAATCAAGTCAAAATCATCGATCAAGCATGTTAAGCTTTTTCTACCATATTTTAAGTCTTGAATTAGGTAGTTTGATCAAAATTGGGCAATGTTGACTAATATCCCTAGACAATTGAGGTAGAGGCAAAGGTTAGACAAGAGGAGAAGAATCTAGATTCTAGTTGATGCATCTAAATGGTTGATGCTCGAATAATTAATCATTAATGTACAATGGATGTTATATCTATCTTGATTTATGCAAAAATATGCATGTTTTCATGTCTTCTACAACTAATTTGGTATTTGAGATGTTTGTTTTGAGTATAAATGCAAAAAAATATTAATATATATATATAGCAGACGCTTCTGCAAACGCTTCGCTTCCTAGATTTTTGGAAAATGACACTTCTGCGTCCCCGCTTCCAAAAAACGTCCCCACTTCGTCCCTCCTTCGTGCAACATTGGCGCAGTGAGTGCGAAGGTTGGACCGCGTACCAATCCTAACATACCAGACATCCCCAGGGTGCGGAAATCTAGTTCTAGCAGCCTCCCATACTACTTCGGGTGAGTCCACGGTTCGTGCACTGTTGCCGAAAGGGCCAGTAGTACCGAGATTTGCTTGGCTAAATCACCTCTGAACCTGGGTCTGGCCCCACTAAGCCAAGCCTGTTGGGCATGGAATCCCCCCCGCAGCAGGTTTTTGGGGCTCAAAGCCCAAGTTTTGGTCAAAGGTTTTGTAAGACTCTGCGAATTGCGGGCGCGGAGCGCGAAATATAGGATGAGTCATAGGGTTGTCCGCCCTAAAGTAATGTAATGTAATGTAAAGTCATGTCGGCCTACCCATGGTCTGCGGACCATGGGATTGTATAAATAGAGTGAGGCTCTAAGTTGTAAAAGGGAATAGAGAGTAGAAGGGGTAGCGAAGGAATGGTTCAAGCTTAGAGTAGAATTCTAAGTGTCTTGGGTTGTAGTAGTAGGAAAAGGCTCTGCAGCTGAGTGCGCAGAGGCCTAGTAGAGTCTGCAGCTGAGTGCACGGACCCCTGCAGCTGAGTGCGCAGGGCGAAGTTGAATCTGTAATCGAGACAGAAGTTAATAAAGAGAAGTTTATCCTAATTTTGTGCATCTAGTCTTGAATCGTTATTCTATTGTGATGCGTTGCTTTTTCTCTGTTTATTTACTGCGCACAATTGAGTGAATGCTTGTATGGTTCAAAATACTTATATATGAAAATAATCTAAGTAATCAGCTAACAGTGCATAAGTAGGAAAGACTTGGGTAAATAACAAGGATCGCGCTACGAATAGGATTGTGCGAAGACAGCATCGCAAGCCGCGAGGTGCCCACTGGTGCGCATAGCGCAGTGAGCACGAAAGTTGGACCGCGTACCAATCCTAACATATCAGACATCCCCAGGGTGCGGAAGCCTGGTTCTAGCACCCTCCCATACTACTTCGGGTAAGACCTCAGTCCGCGCTCTGCAGACTGTTGCCGAAAGGGCCAGTAGTACCGGAATTTGCTTTGCTAAATCACCTCTGAACCTGGGTCAAACCCCACTAGGCCAACAAATGGTTCTGTTTCCGAGACCAGGACCTACATAAAGGATGCCTGATGTCGTGCCACTAGAACTCTACAAAGAAAGAAATTGAAGAGTGGTTGGACAAGAAGATTCACGATTTCACGGCGCAGGAAAACAACAATCCACGAGTATCTAAGGAACAATGGTTGGATCGCTACTTGTACACTGAAATCCATGAAATTTTCTTTGCATCTTTTCCGTCTGAGCTGTATGAGTGGATCGTGAAGTTAGTAAACAGCCAGGGAAGGTGTAGGCTGGACAAACCAATAGTGTGGACTCCGGAACTAGTGTGCAGACTAGAAGCCTCAAGAGAAAGGATAGCGCGCGTTGTGGACCCCTGGCTTGATTGAATAATACGAGGATTTATCACTGAGTTTGCGGTAGACACAACCGTCAGCTACAACAAAGCAGAGCGAAGTTTTCTTAAGAGACCGCAAGGTAAGTATATTAAATCTTTGAACACTTAGATTAAGATGCTATTATGTGAAAAGCGGTTATGCGAATAAATTAATGTTTGGGACTACGCAAAGTGGAAAGATCTACAGAATTGGAAGTAGTGAGGAGTTGGAAAACAGACCCTTAATTTCACCCTCGTGGGAGAGCGAGGACGAGCTCGTGAAGGTTTCTCTGAGAAGCGCGGTCAATTTGATATTCCGCATCTACCACCCCCACCCACACCGCCACCCGCTTCACCCCCTCACCTCCATCTCCACCCACTCCACCTCCGCCACCTCCATAGTTCAGTATGGCAAGCGCGATCAAACTACCAGTGTTCAGAGGAGTAGGGAATGAAGATCCAAACCAATTCTGATTCGTGGTAAGAGCAGTATGGGAAGCATAGGGCGTCGTGGATGATAATATTAAAAAGGCTACGCTAGTGAGCACGCTGCAACATCGCGCATTAACGTGGTATATCAAGCATTCTAATGACCACCCGAATGCAGGAATTGCAGAGATCCAAACCACGCTGAACAAGGAATTTAGCAGGCCAAAATCAAAGACACAATCATCATCGGGTTTAAGGAGATTGCAATGCTCCCAGGAGAGACCCCGTGGGATCTGGACCAAAGGTTGAAGAGCACGATCCACGAAGCCAATAAGACATTAACAGATGCACAACATCGTGCATGGTTTGTGGCCTCACTTACGCCACACTTAAAGACGGCGCTGTCACAACAAAAGCTTTCCACCAGGCCAAAGCATTGGGAGTCCAACAAATCCACGCGCAATTGCAGAATCTGTGTCTAGAGACGCAGAGTTTGAAACAGGATAGGGCACCTCATCTAGAGGTGTGTGAGGAAGTATGGTGCATAAAATGCAAAGGCCAGGGCCACGACAAATATCATTGTCCAGTGTTTGCGAACTACTTGGCAGGAGGAGGGCCAATGTCGTTAAGACCAGAGGCACAGGCAGGGTCGAGCGCGGCATCTGCATTATGGTGTGCGATCTGCCAGATAGGAGGAAAACATACCACGAATAATTGTCATCTATTGCAAAAGTATACACAGACGTCCCAACAATTATTTTGTAATTTTTGCCGGTCGGTAGGCCATGATGAACGCACCTGCTGAAGCTATGAACTAATGATGGATCGGACTCCTGCCTATAGGGTATAGGCCGAAACACGAGCCCTCGACCCAAATGCAAGGATGGCGCGCGTGTGGGTTTCAGGGGCGCAGTCAGGGTCAAGGTGGAATGGGACCAGGAAGGGGTCGCGGATAGATAATTTGTTACAATTGCAGAGGGCCAAGGCATTATGCCCGCGATTGTACGAACCCGACTAGGATATCATGTTGGTACTGTAATTAGTTTGATCATGAGGCAGAAGATTGCCCTTCGCTGATAGCGAAGATGCACGAAAAGGGCGTACTCCAGCCCCCTCCGACCCAGAATTTACAAATGATGAGGTATGAAAATATGATGCTCAGGAGTGGTATGGCTACGGGAGATGATAAAGGGAAGCAGCGAGAAGACAGCGTGTGGGTTCGCAAGGCGCCTACAAAGGAACCCGAGTTTGACTTAGAACGCGCAAAAGAGACATTCATGGAAGCTAAGAAGAGCTTCATGGAGGCCCCCACTTCAGGTAGTAAGGATCAACTAGAACCAGGGATGGATCCTTCAATGCTCACTGCCTTTTTGGAGACATGCATGAAACTGTTGCGTGACAACAAGGCAATCAAAGGGCTACAGGAACTTATCACTAGGTGTGCGGGGTCAGGAGAACCGCGCGTGGTCCGGAAACTGGGAAAGCATGCATTGCGCACTGGAAGGGAAATGAGGTTGATTGCGCAAATCAGCGAATATGAAATGGATCAGGTAGTCCTAGATCTGGGTTTGGACGCGAATGTACTAGCGAAGCAAACATGGGAGCGCATGGGCAGACCCACGTTACAATGGTCCCCTATTCAGTTATGAATGGCGAACCAACAAAAGATTTTGCCCATGGGAAGATTGCAAGGGGTGACAGTCGATATTGAAGGCGTGAACACGCAGGCGGATTTTGAAGCGATAGAGATTGTCGATGACAACAATCCCTATCTCGCACTACTAGGAATAGGCTGGGCTACCGATATGAACGAAGTCATAAATCTGAAGAAGCGCAAAATGACCTTTCAGAAAAAGTCACTACGCATAGTAGTACCGCTAGACCCAGCCAAAGGAGCACGATACACTGAACCAGTGCACAACGACGATAATGATGACGATCTCGATTCTCGACTGTATCTACAAGATCACTGCACAAGGAGAAGATTGGGTGAATCTGACTGTAGATGGAAGGATTTCGTGGGAGCGCGAAAGCTCCTACACTTCAGACTCAGACGAAGAAATAGAGCGCTAGCAGAATCGGTTGCACGAAGTAATAACACTAAACTGCAATA
This sequence comes from Pinus taeda, assembly GCA_000404065.3. Classification (NCBI taxonomy): domain Eukaryota; kingdom Viridiplantae; phylum Streptophyta; class Pinopsida; order Pinales; family Pinaceae; genus Pinus; species Pinus taeda. The sequence goes on from APFE030235138.1 coordinate 15,350, forward strand.
TGATGATCAGGTCATTGCGTTGCGTAACAACAGAGGCCAGGGAGCTGCTGACATATGATGGATTGTCAGTGGTGGATGAATTTCTGAGCAAATTCAAAAGTGCAGTACCAGAACAGCAGCAGTTCGATGTGCTGAAGTGGGCACTGCGTGCAAAACCCGCACAATGGTGGGGGACGCATAAAGGAACTTTTGAAGACTGGTGCGGATGCAAAAGGATGATGTGCCTACGTTTTGGAAAACCCCAGCTTTGAACGAAAGCTAATCAGCTGGGGCAGAACAACTTTTGCGCCCACCTTTCCCGATGGGTACAGACATACGTTGTACAACCCGCACAAGCGCACCCCAACCCCAGAATAGAAAGTTGGAGCAAATCGCAGCAGTAGGAAAGGCGACGTGCACTACAAATTTTCCACATGCAAGCATTCAATAGGGTGTGCGAAGTCCTGAACAAGGTTCACCAGGCGAGACGAACTGATTAGGACCTGTGCGTGCCAGTGGTTCGATGGGCCTATAGGACCATGTAAAAACCTACGCGCGGAGATGATTCCAAAGATGCAGGACTGAGTCGCAACCATAATTTTGGAAGAAAGGAATCTACACGTAATAGCTCCCATAGTTGGGACAGTGTCCGAAGACCAGGACGAAGGAATCACACGGCTACGCGAGGACGAACATATAAGGATTCAGGAAGCCATTCGGCAAGGGAACCTTAGACTTCGCAAACTTGAAGAAGATCGGGTACGATTGCGGAAGAAAAGCATGTTGATGGACACTGAGATCAAAAAACTGGAAAACAAGATTGTGCAAGCATGTCTCGTCGATAAACCAAGGATGACAAGGCAAGATACGGACAGCCATACCATTGCATTAGAAGATTGTTGCCGAGAATTTGTGACTCCACTACCATGTTTGTGACCACACCTTACCCACTGTAGTAACGAGGGGAGCGCACCGCATAAGGTAGAACGTGTGGCACTGACTGTCGCAAGGGTAATTGAGGAGTGCCTACGGACTAGACTGGAAGGCGAATTGAAGTCTCGCATCGATCGTGCGACCACCTGACTAGCCGTAGGAAGCACAGTCTCAATGCTCCAGACAGTTGAAAGAGAGCGCGAGACTCTATATGAGTCTGTTTGGGAACTGCGTGGTGAAGAATGTGCACGCAGAATCAGCATGGTACAAGGTTCACGCCCGCACACAGGGGACTGCGCTGCTGCACGAGTAAACTGGGAAGTAACCGTTGGCGTCACTGTTCATGACGAGATGTCCAATTTAAGGCAAAAGGGAGCGGGCGATGGGCAATTAAGACACAAATCAAGAGCTAGATTTGGGACAATCTACCGCCAAGAATGCATTAATAACTCAGAAATGGGGGGAACGGTTGAATTCAAATTCAAAAGACGCTATAAAACTCCAAGGACTAGCCACGAGACAACACTTGGTTGCTTGAGATTTAGGCAATTGCAGAGTATTGAGCGCCGAGCAATCTTACCATCTTTGAGTACGCGACAGAACATATCCCGTGCAAACACGATGACTGCGACCAAGCCAAGTGTGAGCTTTGCCGAATATACTGCTAGCGAGGCTGTGCCGCCACATATGGTCCATGAGGAGCCCGAAGATGCGATGGTTGCGCCAGAAGTTCCAAAATCACCACGGACGCCACGGTTGAAGAAAGATAAACAAACTATGGGACCAGTCCACGTGTCCCCGAGAAACTCGCAGTTAGACAAGATATCAATGAAAGAAAAAGGCAAGGCCGTCACCATTGAATTGGATGAAGAGGCATAGGCAGGGTCGAGCGCGGCATTTGCATTATGGTGTGCGATCTGCCATATAGGAGGAAAACATACCACGAATAATTGTCATCTGTTGCAGAAGTATACACAGACGTCCCAACAATTATTTTGTAGTTTTTGTCGGTCGGTAGGCCATGATGAACACACCTGCCGAAGCTATGAACTAATGATGGATCGGACTCCTGCCTATAGGTTATAGGCCAAAACACAAGCCCTCGACCCAAATGCAAGGATGGCGCGCGCTAGGTTTCAGGGGCGCGGTCGGGGTCGAGGTGGAATGGGACCAGGAAGGGGTCGCGGACAGATAATTTGTTACAATTGTAGAGGGCCAGGCCATTATGCCCGCGATTGTACGAACCCGACTAGGATATCATGCTGGTACTGTAATTAGTTTGATCATGAGGCAAAAGATTACCCTTCGCTGATAGCGAAGATGCGCAAAAAGGGGGTACTCCAGCCCCCTCCAACCCAGAATTTACAAATGATGAGGTCTGAACCGCGCAAAAAAGACCCAAATGTAAACATGATGCTCAGGAGTGGTATTGCTATGGGAGATGATAAAGGGAAGCAGCCAGAAGACATTGTGTGGGTTCGCAAGGCTCCTAAAAAGGAACCTGAGTTTGACTTAGAACGCACAAAGGAGACATTCATGGAAGCTAAGAAGAGCTTCATGGAGGTCCCCACTTCAGGTAGTAAGGATCAACTAGAACCAGGGATGGATCCTTCAATGCTCACTACCTTTTTGGAGACATGCATGAAACTGTTGCACAACAACAAGGCAGTCAAAGGGCTAGAGGAACTTATCACTAGGTGCGTGGGGTCAGGAGAACCGCGCGTGGTCCGAAAACTGGGAAAGCATGCATTGCGCATCGGAAGGGAAATAAGGTTGACTGCGCAAATCGACGAATATGGAATGGATCAGGTAGTCCTAGATCTAGGTTTGGACGCGAATGTACTATTGAAGCAAACATGGGAGCGCATGGGTAGACCCGCGTTACAATGGTCCCCTATTCAGTTATGAATGGCAAACCAACAAAAGATTATGCCCATGGGAAGATTGCAAGGGCTGAAAGTCGATATTGAAGGCGCGAGCGCGCAGGCGGAATTTGAAGTGATAGAGATTGTCGATGACAACAATCCCTATCCCGCTCTACTAGGAATACACTGGGCTACCGATATGAACGGAGTCATAAATATGAAGAAGCGCAAAATGACCTTTCAGAAAAAGTCACTACGCATAGTAGTACCGCTAGACCCAGCCGAAGGAGCGCGATACACTGAACCAGTGCACGACGACAATAATGATGACGATCTCAATTCTCGATTGTATCTACAAGATCACTGCACAAGGAGAAGATTGGGTGAATCTGACTGCAGATGGAAGGATTTCGTGGGAGTGCGAAAGCTCCTGCACTTCAAACTCAGACGAAGAAATAGAGCGCTAGCAGAATCGGCTGCATGAAGTAACAACACTGAACTGCAATATGATGATCAGGTCATTGCGTTGCGTAACAACAGAGGCCAGGGAGCTGCTAACATATGATGGATTGTCAGTGGTGGATGAATTTCTGAGCAAATTCAAAAGTGCAGTACCAGAACAGCAGCGGTTCGATGCTCTGAAGTGGGCACTGCGCACAACACCCGCACGATGGTGGGAGACGCATCAAGGAACTTTTGAAGACTGGTGCGGATGCAAATGGATGATGCGCCTATGTTTTGGAAAACCCCAGCTTCGAACGAAAGCTAATCAGCTGGGGCAGAACAACTTGTGTGCCCACCTTTTCCGATGGGTACAGACATACGCTATACAACCCGCACAAGCGCACCCCAACCCCAGAATAGAAAGTCGGAGCAAATTGCAACAGCAAGAAAGGTGATGCGCACTATAAATTTTCCACGTGCAAGCATTCAATAGGGTGTGTGGAGTCCTGAACAAGGTTCACCAATTGAGCCGAACTGATTGGGACCTGCGCGTGCCAGCGGTTCGATGGGCCTATAGGACCATGTGCAAAAACCTACGCACGGAGATGATTCCAAAGATGCAGGACTGAGTCGCAACCATAATTTTGGAAGGAATCTAAACGTAATAGCTCCCATAGTTGGGACAATGTGCGAAGACCAGGACGAAGGAATCACATGGCTATGCGAGGACGAACATATAAGGATTCAGGAAGCCATTCAGCGAGGGAACCTTAGACTTCGCGAACTCGAAGATCGGGTACAATTGCGGAAGAAAAGCATGTTGATGGACACTGAGATCAAAAAACTGGAAAACAAGATCGTGCAAGCATGTCTCGTCGATAAACCAAGGATGACAGGGCAAGATACGGACATCCATACCACTGCATTAGAAGATTGTCGCCGAGAATTCGTGACTCTACTACCATGGCTGTGACCGCACCTTACCAACTGTAGTAACCAGGGGAGCGCACTGCATAAGGTAGAACGTGTGGCACTGATTGTCGCGAGGGTAATTGAGGAGTGCCCGCGGACTAGACTGGAAGGCGAATTGATGTCTCGCAACAATCGTGTGACCACCTGACTAGCCGTAGGAAGCACAGTCTCAGTGCTCCAGACAATTGAAAGAGAGCGCGAGACTCTAAATGAGTATGTTTGGGAACTGCGTGGTGAAGAATGTGCACGCAGAATCAGCATGGTACAATGTTCACACTCACACATAGGGGGTTGCGCTGCTGCGCGGGTAAACTGGGAAGTAACCATTGGCGTCACTGTTCATGACGAGATGTCCAACTTAAGGCAAAAGGGAGCAGACGGTGGGCAATTAAGACACAAATTAAGAGCTAGATTTGGGACGACCTACCGCCAAGAATGCATTAATAACTCAGAAATGGGGGTGACGGTTGAATTCAAATACAAAAAGCGCTATAAAACTCCAAGGACTAGCCACGAGACAACACTTGGTTGTTTGAGATTTGAGCAACTACAGAGTATTGAGCGTCGAGCAATCTTACCATCTTTGAGTACGCGACAGAACATATCCCGTGCAAACACGATGACTGCTACCAAGCTAGGTGTGAGCTTTGCCGAAGATACTGCTGGCAAGGCTGCGCCGCCCCATATGGTCCATGAGGAGCCCGAAGATGCGACGGTTGCGCCAAAAGTTCCAAAATCACCACGAACGCCATGGTTGAAGAAAGATAAACAAACTATGGGACCAGTCCACGTGTCCCCGAGAAACCCGCGGTTTGGCAAGATATCAACGGAAGAAAAAGGCAAGGCCATCACCATTGAATCGGACGAAGAGGAGGAGGACTTATGGGCTCTAATTGTTCAAATAGAGGAGTAAGAAGACATGGAGGAGGACGTCCCACCAATGCCTTCCGCCGTGAAATTACTCGAGTATGTCCCTCCATGGAAAGGGAAAGCTAGGGTGCCCAAAGACTTGGAGGCCACGAAGAGTGCGCTCCAAACCCCGCTTCTCCCCGAAGGAATTACTTTTGAAGGTTCGCTCCTAGGCCAGGTGCCTACCCTGAAATTCGCAGATTGGGACCTTGCGGATAGCGAGAAGTTCCCGCACCTAGCGACGAAGAGCTTGATGAAACAAAATTTGAAGGGGCCAGTAATCACGCTAGAGTCGCGAAAATGGTTGCGCGGTGTGGAGAAGGCCAAGTTACTTCATCTACGATGGATACCCCACTTTCATCACGCGCCCATCACCATTTTCGTCATCAAGCAGCTGCTGCGCCTGGTGCATGATGGGTATCTATGGCTGGAGGAGCCTATTCCCATCACGGCCACCCTCATTCACCAGATTTCTTGACTTCCCAGTAAGGGAAAGGACCCCGCAATGACAGCGGGCAAAAGCAGCAATTTGACTGTTGTAGAAGCCATGAAAACTAAATACAAGATGTAAAAGAAGAAGTGAGGCTATGCAATTGTGAGTATCAAGGACAAAGGGGTGCACGTCGCCACCCAGCTCCTGGCCGGCAAATTAATGTGGAAGTGCCACGCCGATGAAGTACCAGCGCTTGTGGTTGCGTTGGCCGAACAGTGCGTGGAGGGGGTCCAGTTCAACTGGGCTAAGTTCCTATGTGAGGAGTTTTTGACGAACTGCAAGGAGGCCCAAGAACAGGGTAAGACCTTCCACTACGCGTGGTTGCTCTTATCCATCTTGTTGGTAGCGGGTGAACTACCGAAAGATAGGCAGTTCCTGAACATCGACTGGGACCTACCTGAGGCCATGAAGTACGCTTTGCTCTGGGCCACTAAGGACGCAAAGCGGATTCGCGGAACCAAGGTTTTTTGGGCGCTGATGGAGGTGAGCAGCCGGATGTGGACCAATAGAAGACCACAGTTGTCTCTCACAATTTACGCCACTCTGCAAAGCTTTGCAGAGTTTAAACCGGACATGCACAAAATTTATGTCCGGGTGCGGAAAGATCCGGCAAAGGGATGGACGAAGCTCCCGTTCATTGCTATTGATGACGCTGTTGACTACTGGATTAGCACCTGATGATTATGTGACGACTCCATGCCCAAGGATGATCGAGAGGACACTTGTACCATCAGATGTCATCAGTCAACAGAGTTTTTTAACTCTCCTTCTATCTTCTCATCATATTTCTTCTTTGTAACCAGATTCCACACCCTACGGGGAATTGTAATAAGTGATGCTAGTATGATGTTTCTTGAATTTGTAACAGGCCTAGGATGTGGGACTCGATCAGCAAACGAGTACACCTTGGAGTGTTTTTTTTATCTGGTGAATTATCCCTTTCGTTTCCTTTCTTTTTCAGAGGGGGATAATTCTCTGGATTTTTTCACTCGTGCACACCCCAAAGCCGAGGTGACGGTTTGAAGATTGAGCCCCTGACACATCCTAGTGTCTAGGGTCGATGTATATTACCATACTAGATCACACATAAAGTTTCGTGGAATTTGGCTAGGTCTAAGTAGAATTTTTTAATAGTTAAAAATTTCCCGCAAAACGAGATTTTTTAATTATTTTTTATGTAAAGGCATAAATAAGTGGCCTTAGGAGATGTCTGGGGCGTATGACCAGTCGAAATTCATCCTCAGAGGCCCAGCATTCTCTTAGAGCCTACTTTGGGGGTCAAAAAATGACTCAGAGTCCCTCAAAAGGCGATTTTTCAAGTGACAGTGGCAAAAATGAAGAAAAAATTCAAAAAAATGAATAATTGGAAAAATTTTAAAATTTTCCAAAGTCAAAATAAGTCAAATTTTGACATGGAAGTCAAGCAGAGGACCAAAGGTGATGTGGCATGCAATGTGGGGCCCACCTCAAGTCAAAGTTTCAACAGAAACTCAAAGTCAACAAAAATTCAAAGTCAAAATCAATCCAGTCAAATGGGCCAGCGTTGAAGTTGATAAGGCAATGAAATTTTTGAAGTAATAACTTTGATTTAATTTTTGAAAGTTATAAGGTTAAATTTTTAAAGTTAAATGAAGGGGGAAGGGACCCCACCTCAGCCCACAAGCAAATATGCACAAGATCCGTACGCAGGTCGTACGTAAGTCAGCCAACGTGGGCAGCAGTCTACGGTTTACAAGTCAAAGGGCAGCTCATACAACAGATTGCCCAATCATCCTAAATCAGCACATCAATAAATATAAGCAGGTATAACGTGGACAACTACAGCATAATACTCAGCAGTCCGTACAACAGTCAAATTCCACGCTGGCCCAAACAGGAGTTTACGTACAGCAAGTTAATGGCAGTCAAAGAACAGTCAACGCATAGTCTTCAGCTAATTAACGTGGACAGTCATACGCACTTATTACAACATTCAACGTAAGCCCAGTTAAGAACATGTTTACACTCAGTTTAATTAACAAGGATAGCAGTTGGTACGTACAACAGTTCAACTCAGCAATTTACACAACAGTTTGCAAACACAGCTAGTTAATCAGCAGTCTAAAGGGCAGTTCCAGCAAAGCAAAGGCAGCCACATGTTTATCTACAGCAGTTATCTTCACACATGGATAGTCATAGCAGCCACTTGTCATTTCATTTTTTTTCATTGGGATCTTCACCTGATTGCCATTTGTCATTGGAAATTTGCCTTGGGATTGTCTCCCATTTTCCTATTTATATGAGCCTTGGGCTCTTATTGTATATCATAGAACAAGCTATTGGGCGGGCGGAGACTCTGCCGGATTTTGTACTCAGTTTTCACATAAATAAATAAAAGTCTTTGGGGTTACTAGCTTCTCTTGTGGTGCATGCCTTGGTACATGAGGTATACCTGTGTTGTTTGATATTCATTTGATTTTCATTTGCTATCTAGTTGTTTTTCATTTTGCCTGAAGGCACTATTGTCTAGGGAGGAGAGATTTGCAGCTATCTCAAATCTCTCCTGGGCTTGGTATATTTTGTACACTTGTTGTAGCTTGTCCATTCTCGGTTGAATGACAAGCTCAACTTGGTCTCTATATGCCAAGTCTCTTTTTGCACTAACAATTCGTTTGCAAGTGTTTTCTGTGTTTTCAAGGGACAGGTTGCCAGCTCTATTGGAGGGCGAGGACTTCTTCGGCGGGAATAGTCACCTCCAAGGATACCAAGGGTCCCACACGCTGTTCAAGCCAGCAAGCTCATAAGACATCAAAAAGATTTACTCAAGAGGGAGTTTCTTGAGCCCTTAGCTTAGTTTCTATTCTGAAAAGTTAAAACAAATTTTCTCCTTTCATTTAAAAGCATTTGTCTTCATCATGAAAAATATAAAAATATAAAATTTACTTTTGTTGCCAGATTCAGTTGTTTTCATGTTATATCTTTCACGCTGAGATCTGAAGTTTCAAGTCGAGATACGAATATGATATCTAGTTAATTGTTTATAACTCGTGGTGGTTTGAAGCATTCATCTTTTTTTTAAATCTTCAGTTGCTGGATATCATTTGGGTCATTCAAAGAGCACTGTGATCTAGCTGATGACAAATGATTGTTGTTCACGTTTCATGTTTCTATAATCATCTAGCAAGTAATCAACTTAATAATGATCTCTCAAGGCACTGGTCTGCTAACTAATCAAATCATTTTAGTGCTTATCTTAATCGTGTCTCGTGTCTCCCAACCAACTGGTCGACAGTTGGTCTTCATCATCTCTCAAGGTCTACCCCCCTTAGCCACGGGAGACAGGCTTAAACGGAGGGATCGTGGATCAGAGTGACAGCCCCTGGTCTGAGCGTTGTCATGCCGATCCGCGCGACAACATCTTTTGGCGCCGTTGCCGGGGATAGAGTTTTTCTGTCCTTGGCGTTTCAACGACATTCATCTCCTCATCTCTCATCATTCTTTCATCTTTCTCATCCCTCATTTGAGCTGGCAGTTTCAAAATTTTTGGCATCTCTTGATTTTTTCATCGCCTTACCTTTCGTCATATCAGCAGCTTCTTTCCAGCTAGTTTGATGATTTGGTGAAGACTCCATTTTCTCATTTTTTTCCCAGACAAGAGGCCTTCCTCATATCTGCTTGCTGGTACCCTTTTAGATCTTAGAATCAGATTTATTGTTCAAGTGGCGACTCCACTTCTTTCATTTGTTAATTTTCTTGAGCAGAAATCTCGTTCTATCATCCTTTTGGTCCCTTGTTATTCATCATGGATCATTCGTTTAGACCATGTCATTTTGATGACCTCCATGACATTCCGGAAGTGGCCATCTCTAAATTACCGTTGTTCTCAAACGGTGATTCAGTCGCTGTAAAAAGGCATCTATGTTTTTTCACTCGCATAATGATGATGTATTGTAGACCCCCTCGGTACGATCCCGAAGATGTCAAAATGCGTCTTTTTGTCTTTTCTTTAGAGGGTGATGCTTTGAATTGGTTTAATAATTGTCCTGAGAATTCTTTCACTTCGTTACAAGACATTGTCAATGCTTTTAAAGATAGATATGGTTATCCGGATAGCTCGCTTTGTGCCCCTTGAACTGTGCAGCAGAATGAAAAAGATCCAGCTGTCGGTAAACGATTCCAGGACAATGCTTCATATCAGAGTGTGCCATCCACTTGTGCCATTACAGATCAGATTTATGATAATGAAAAAGCAGGAACAAATGACAATGAAAAGGAAGATCAAAAGAAAATTATACAAGAACTAATGTTGCTGGTAAAAAATATGGAGATCAATCAAACTAAATACGCCAATGATGTGAGAACTTTATGCACCCACTTGGAA